>CM021110.1:17076183-17255925 GCA_007115665.2 Sequoiadendron giganteum | reverse complement strand
ATTTAATTATATAATTCATCAACTATCCTTCTCATCATTTTCAAGATTTATTTCCTTTAAAACAATAAATCAAAATCTTTCATCTTTTTAAAATCTTATCTTATCTCATTTGTATTTCCTCTTTTTTCAAAAATCAAATCCTTATCTAATCTATCAAATCTTATCTTCGTCCACATCAAAGCTCTATAAATATAGTCTCTCAGAAGCCATTTGGGGATTCAATTCTTCAAGCATCCTTGTTGTCAAAATCATTCTTGAATCTTTCATCCATTTCTATCTATCATCCTCCATCTATCATATTCATCATACCATTATGCTACTTAACTGAGCAACCAACATTCCTCCAACAATCAAACCTTCAAAGTCTTGCATTCTCATGCGAGGTGGAGAAGAGCAATGGAGATAACTCGAACATAATATGAAAATCAGTTTGCATTTGTGTTTCTTATTTTGATTTTCATGTTGTCTCATACTTCATTGTACTTGTTAAGATTTTGTTATTGATGTTTATACTTTTTCCGTAAAAATTTTACCCTAACTTAACTACATTGGTGAACCTGACATCTTTTGATGTAATCATACATTTTTGTAGGTTTTCTTCTAAACAATTGTGTTTATTTAACCATCGTTTGTCAAGTTTTACAAGTGGATTGTTGTCTTGAGAAGGGTTTATGTCTTCCCGTCCACCAAATTTGCATGTTGGCCCATGCATATCTTCATGTCGGCTCTTGTCCTATCTCCATCGGGTTGGTTGCATTTTTTGTTGTCATTTTTTTTTGCACCACCGGCTTACAAAGTCTTTCACCGGGAGGCATACATATTATGTCAAAGCTTCTTATCCAATCGGTCAATAGAGTCGATCCTTCTTCATCAGCGTTGAGTCCTACAACTTGTTCAGTGACGTACCCACTCTATAAAATCAGCTGGTATGAGTCCTACCTCTGCATAAACATGCACAAACATTCATTCAATCTACTCTAGATAAAAGTAATTTTAGATTAGATGTTTTTTATTTTGTTACTTAGATTTGATTTTTATTAGTTAATCTTGTTATTTTTGGATTTAGTTTAGATTAAATTCGGATTTAAATTTAAATTAGATTTAGTTTGGATTTTTAGACTTAGCTTTAGATTAACTAGATTTAGATTTAATCCAATTTAGATTTAAATTTAATTCAGATTTTTTTTAATTAAATCTTTAATTAGATTTTTTTTAGATTTTTAGATCTTTAAATTAGCTTTTTTTTAGATTTTTAGAATTTTAATTAGATTTTTTTAGATTTGTAATTGGATTGTTAATTTAGGTTTCTAATTTAATTTAGATTTAAAGTTTCTTAATTTAGATTCGAGATTTTATTTTATCATAATTTTGTCATATGGGCTCAAAATTGCACAAACGAGGACTCATTAGGAAGCGGACATGATGAGCTTCACAACTCTACCAAAATTATTAGGTGACTATGTCATTTTCATGGTCTCTTTTATCAGTCAAATTTAAACTTCAAACGAGCATATCTTGAGAAAAATTGATACAATTTCGACAAAAATTTTTAAAAGTGCATGAAATCTTTTGAATTTTTTGTTTATGTAATCCATTTAGCTATATTAATTCATCATAATTATATTTTTATTAGAATTTATCCTTTTCACATAGCTTTTTTCTATGCAAGTTTACTTGGTCTTTTTTGATTTTGTGGCTTCTAGGTGAATCAAAGGAATTATAGCAGCATTGGGATCAGTCATGATAGCAACTTGGAAAGTGAATAATCAGGTGCACTCATTTCATCTTTCATCTCTTAATCTTGTTTGTCACACATTTGGATTTGGGCTCTTAAAATAAATTTTGTCTTCAATCACATATCAAAAATCGAAACTAAAATGAACCATTATCTTCCATCACACATTTTGGTTAAATTGGGTTAAAAATAATGTGTGCTTCCATTGGTTTCTTCCACACATTTCATTTCTAAGGGAAATTAACAACTGCAAGTGTAATCAAGTGCATGTGTGCTCCAAAATACCTTACTTGGTTCACTTTTGTCATACCCTTCGTAGGAGGCCTGCTTGGAGCACACACCCCTCTAAGGGATGACCTCAATCAAGGTGTTAATCGAAATATTAGCCCCTTTTGGAGTTGAAATCTTGTCACTCTTAGCTAATCCCCAAAGAACTTTATACCTTCGAGAAGTGAAGGTGAAGGGTGGGTTACCCCTTTCTCCTGATTGTGTGGAAGGATTTTCCTTTTAAATTATCCCTAGTCAACCTTGTGCACCCTAGCTTAAGACCTAATTGGCCATACCCCCACTTGACTAGTTCCAGGACTTGTTGATGTGTCTTCTTCAAGTGTGTGCTTAATCATCACATTCATAATTTTAAATTCAAATTTTCTTATGTGTTTTGCATGTGTGATTCATGTGTGTACATGTGTAATAATTTATTTACAAATTTTCATATCAACCTATAAACACCAACACATAAACACATCATTCTAATCATCCATAATCTTCCCAAAATTTCACTAATCATCATACAACACCTCAAAACATTCTCAAACCATAAGCCAAACATGTCGTCATCCCTATCTTCCACATAATTTTCTACTAAATCTTCATCTAAACCTAAACCAATAATCACACTTAAGGGAGCACCTAATCGCCTTTTGTTGCCTGAACTTAGGGATATATGTTAGAAGGAAAATCCAAAGCATGACATCATAACTTCATCCTTATGTCAAGATCAAGGTATTTCTTGTGAACCCATTCCATCCTATGATCCTATCCTTAAATCTATTCAATAAATCCTTCTAAATAACCATTGCATCCAGGATAAACCTATCTGTGATCAAGATCCTACTATTGATCAAGAAATCCAAAATGATCCCCTTTCATATAAGGAACAAAATTTCCCTTCCATACCATCTCATAATCTTACCATATCCAACCCATTTGATGACCCTAACATATCCACCTCGTATCACGATCCTATTATACCACCTCATGGTATATCTAGTCCATCACATGTCTCCAAATAGTTCATTCATTACCCCAATAATGATGATCCAAAGTCAAAAGAAAAATCCAAAAGGCCTCCATGCCCATCAAATCAAAAGGAAAAATTTCAAAGGCCACAAAGGCCCATCAAATGAAAAGGAAACATTTCAAAGGCCACAAAGGCCCTCAAAGAAAAAATCGAAGTCAAAAGATATGTGGATTCCTAAAAGTCTCATAGAAATAATAAAATATAAATTGGCATCCAAACTTTCTAATCCAAAAGCTTCCTCCAATCTTCCATCTAAAAACCAGTCACCTTCCAAATCCATTTTTCCTCCATTACTCCACCACCCTTCAAGGTGTGTGTCAATGTCAATCTCACCATCCTTCCATCTATCCATCACCAAGCCTTCCAGCCTCCTCTACATTATCCAACATCCATCCCCCATTATCCTCCTTTAATCCAAACCTTTGGATAAGTCCTTAGCATCTTCCATCATACCATTAATCTACCCTTTATTATTCTAATCCTCATTTCCATAGTTTATTAGAACACACATTTGAAAGATATTAGCCATGAAACTTGACACTTGAGTCATCCATCCATACCCCTATCATGCATATATTATCTTCCATATTCATCTATCCCTATCCATATCATATCTTCCATATTCCTCTTGCACTTTACACTTGGGGGCACGTTTCATCCATCCTAGCATTCATAACCATTATCCTCTTTATGTTCATCCTTTACCTTTCCACCTTTGATCTTGACAAGGCTAAGGATCTTCTTGAACGTCATACATCTTATCCTATACACTTTATCCATACTTTTCATACCATATCCTTCACCTTATCCATATTTCATCATTCTATCTAAATACATCTTTTCTTCCCTTCCTTGGTCTTGATGAGGAATAGCGGCAAGATACTTAGGAATTGGTCTCCAAATCTTATCTAGTTAAACTTGAGCATCCTATTCATTAGCCTTATCCTTGCATTCTTCGGTTAAGATTTCCTAAAATAATCTCTAAAAATTATTAAATGTCCTCAAAAAAAATCCAAAAAAATTTGAATATTCTGAAAATACAATAAAAATCAAAATATCCCCAAAAATACAATAAAATGGAAAAAGGTACTTAAAACAGCAAAAAAAATCAAATAGCCAACAAAAATCCAAGCAATAAAATCAATCCATCCAATCACTTCTTCCAATTCCATCCAATCAATCATCTTCATCAAATCATCTTCAATCATTCCAAGCAACAATCCAAATGCAAGTCATCTTCAATCCATATCAATCAAGTCAATCTATCTTGTCAAATTATCCAATTTCATTAATGGTCTTGATCCTAATATTTTCCTAAACCAAATCAACCAATCAATTAGTCAATCAATCATCCTTGTGTTGATCTAGGGATATATCATTCCCCGCAATGAAAACATTATCATCATCATCATCATCAATCAATCAATTAATCAATGGTTTACAACTTGATAGGGGCAATACCTTGTTTGTTTTTGAATCATTTGTGCATGCATGCTTTCTTGCTTGTGTATGTTATCATTTTATCTTGCATTTGTATCAAATCCATATTATTCCAACAAATATTCATATCTTGTGTATGTTGGAATAGATTTTTGTACTATCCTTTGCATCTAAGGTCACATCATACCTTTTATGCATTAGGACTTTAGGGCGGGTGCATGGAAATGGGTAGCAATTTCGTGGACACCCTCCAAAAAAAAATTGAAAATCCATAACACGAGTGCATTATGGCTCGTTATGTCGAGCCTGAGGCTTAGCAACTACAAACCGACAATGCGAGCGCGTTATAACGTGCTCACATTATTGACTATTAAAAGCAAAAAAAGAAATGCAAATATGTCATTAGCATTTTGACTATTTATTTTTTTGCAGTCGTGGCCAAAACCCCCACAATTTTGCGCTCATGTTCTAGGAGCATCAATTCAACAAATTTCTTCACCAACAATTGATATTTCTTCACAATGATGGCGCCATGATGATGAGGAGCTGTGAGAGGTAAGGATTCTATGGTTTTTGTTTTGAATTTGTTAGTTGTAGGTTGAATTTGATATATATTTGTTTGAATTTTTAGGAGATGCAAATCAACCCTCAAAATCCTCAATAGGAGGACCAACCAAATCCTCAACAGGAAAACCAACAAAATCCTCAAGACCAAAATCAACCACAACATCAACCTCTTCCACCAATCACTCAACCCCCTCCTGGCACTCAACAAAATTTAATGAGTGAAATTGAGAACAACAAAAAGAAAATTGAGTATTTGATCAATAGATTGAGTGATCCAAATGGTTCAACCACAGAAAGAATGACCCTAGAAAATTCATTAAAAGATATGTTAAAAAATGTAGATTCAATTAGCAAACAATTAACTGGGTGGCAAGATAGGAGGCAAGCAACTAGGGATTATTATGCAAATAAACTATCATATAAGGATGTAAAGGATTTAAAAATTACAAAAGGTGATTTGTGCTCATTATTCACCGATCGACGCACAAATCAAAATATTACCCTCAATGCGAAGAGGTTTCCTATCCATTGGTGCCACCACCAATAGATTAGGGACCAGTTTTATGATAGGTGGTACATGGTCTTCGATTACCCACCGTGCAAAAATTGCAAGGTCCCACAATATTTCCTTAGGAAACTATATAGTGAGTTCATATTGAACAAGATCCCAAATTATTTTGATATGAGGGATTTCTAGGGGAGAGGTGGGGGGTCAGCTCAGGATAGACCCGGTGCACAGTCGGATCCTATGCTGCAAGGTAAACAAACTCTCGCTAGGCCACCTCATGAGCACGTTGTTATGCCTTTCACTACAAAGAAAAGTGTTGATGTAGAAATATTGCAGGCGATCAACACCTTTACCCAAAGTGGCATCCATCATACTAGCCCTATTCTACAGTGCCATCTAGGGGAGTCTTTGAGTGGTGGCCTTCGAACACGTGTGTCAATCTTGCGGGATACTTGTTCATATGACCCCACCAACACTTAGTAGACTGGTACGTAGGATCCATCTATAGCTATGGAGATGGAGAGGGCTACTGACATTTTGCATCAAGCATATGGCATTGATAGTCAGGTAAAAGTTAGTGCATATTCATTGAATTTAATTCATTGAATTTAATTTATTAAATTTCAATTTTGAAATGCAAGATTAACTAAAAATGTTTTATGATTTTAATAACATTGTAGGGTCACAGTGTTGAGACTGGATACACCAGTCCCCCACCAACTTATTTTTGTAGTACACCTATTGCTAGGGTATGTAACTAATAAAAAATTATAAATTTATTGCATGTTAATAGAATTGTTTTATGAATGGTAATTTAATATGTGATTTTGGATGTTGAATAGACTAATATTGGAGGTTTTGATGGAACACTTCCCAATGGCGGTGGATTTACTCAAACCTGCATGGAGGTAATAAATAAAGAGTTTAACTAATGAATCAAGTACTTAATAGATTTGTGTAGTTTATATGCACATCGTTGATTACATTGTATAATTTGTTGTTATATTTTCTGATGTTGCACGATGATACACCTCTGAATGTGACGAGGGCAATGGATATTGGTGTGACATCTACTATACAATCCTCGATGGCTTTGACAGGAGAGGTATGAGGCAAATTAGTAAATTTCAATTTACATTTGTTGTTATAGATGTTAGTTAGTGAAAAATCAAACCATTATTGATTCACGTAGTTTAATTTATATTTGTATGGTTTATACAAGGCTTGAGCATGCCTGAGCATGGGCATGATAATATTTCCCTTGTGAAGAGAGATCATGAGATGGTGGTAAGTGATTATTTTGTCAAATATATCATTTTTTATAATGTAATTTCTATATATTCATGTCTTTACTTCTTATTGTAACAGTTAAAACTTCACAATGAACTAAACCCTAGGAAGAGCAACAGGAGCACTCCTCAAGCATAGAAAAATGAGTGACAAACCTATCACCATCTGATCGAAAAGGAAAGGGAAATATTTTATTTCCAAAGCATGGAGAGCAATGACTTTTGATTCTAGAACCCTTTGTTGTAAGCCTACATGGTAGTTTTGTACATATTTTTTATTGGACATATTTGACATTGTATGCCTATATGGCTATTTTGTATATATATTGATGTATGCCTACATGGCTATTTGGATAATACAAATATATTTTATTGATGCTTGTCCATATTTGCATTCTAAATTGATGGTTCAATAGATATGAGTTATGTGTATTCAAGTGTATACTTTACAACTTACGTGTATACTTTGTGACTTACGTGCATTTTAATGTATACTTTGTGGCTTACATGCTTTCATGTGTATACCTTGTATCTGTGCATATACTTTGTTTTAATTTGTGTATACTATGTATTCATGTGTATACATTTTGAGGCTTACGTGTTTTTGAGTACTTGTACTTCCCTCATTGACATGTACATGTTTGACTTATTCATGCATATAATTATTAATTGGTTAGCCCTAGCATTGATCTATGTCATCCTCAATGCATGATCCTTGAGATAGAGTAAGAACACCCTCAAGGTCCAAAGGAGTTTCACATGCATTCTTCATATGCTCGTTTTGGTAGTCAAACCAAAAACTTCTTGCATCATTGAAATGAAAAAATTTATCCTTTATACTAGGTCTAAAGCCATTATCATTCTCCATTAGTTCTTCATGTATCCACTCCCCATTAATGGTTGCCTCATGACCTTCATGAAACCAAGAACTTATCTCATTTGTGATAGAAGAAATGTATGAAGATTTATCTTCCTCCTTATGAACCATTCATTATCATGAGAGATGGATTCTTGTGAACCACTACTCATGAATCATGGGTCAATGAGTTTGACTTGTAAAACTACACGATTGAATCATGATAGCAATATCACAATATTTATATATCTAAATGTGTTATTTCCTTCAACTAAAATTTGTGCTTATACTTATGTAATTGATGTATGTTTGTGTATGGGATCATATTAATTTCTATTTGATAATTCTATTGTGTATTCAAGGTTTATTTATTAAAGGGTGCATGAAACAAGTTTTAAATCCTCAAAAATCTTTGAATTTCTTAGGTTTTTCTATTTGTCGAGTTTGGGCCCTAAGCCCGAGTCCAAGTAAAAAATTGGCTTGTCAAGTCTGAGGTGAGTCCAAGTCTTTTAACACTGGTGTGAACACATCAAGGAATAATGTATATGCCGATGAAGATAGAACCCATCCTTGTTTCTAAACAAACCATAGTATATATATGGTTGGTTGAGATAAAACATCACTCTTCTGGATAGTTCAAACCATAATATTTCATGGCTGCAAACACACCTTCATTATGTGTGTTCTTGACCCTACTAAAGAAATGGTGGAACATGTTGTAGATCAAATCTTTCAACCCTAAGTCCATAAGAAGGTTACTTGTCCTGATTTCCGCAAATGTCTTTAAGATGTTCATCCTTCTTGAGTAATACAAACTATTGATGTCATCTAGATCTTTGAAACTGTTTGCAATCATGTGCAATACTGTAAAAGCTAGAGCTATATCTAATACTACAAATGACTACTCAATAAAGCCTAAACATTCTTCTATTCTTTTCAATGTGACCGTAATGGCATTCCTTTAAGATAAACTACTAAGCTTACTACCTGATTCATAAAGTAATCTTGCCAACCACTATCATCGATTGCCATGCTTCCAATGGAAAGTCAATTTGTTGCAATACCCAAAGGCTGGCAAGTTCATTCACTCTAACACTTTCTGAAGGTTTTGCAAATGGGGTTGCAAGCTAAGTGGGCTTAACCTTGGGGAAAAAAAAAATTGGTTAAGCACTTAAGCTGGAGTAGTATTGGGATGGATGACCTCCCGGGAAGGCCTAGTGCCTCGCCTTTGTGAGCATCACCTAGATGCAATGAGTGCTAAGTGAGCCATTCATTATCATTAGAGATGGGTTCTTGTGAACTCAGCCCTCTTTCAATCCATGTCATCCTTGGGACCGTATAGGAAGTTGGAGGTCATACCAAGTATATGATCAGCAAGTTTGTATAAAAAATCTAAAAAACAGAGAACAGTGTGAATAATTCTTATTAGATCTTCTCCAAAAGTTCATCAACAACCTCCATTCGAATCTCTCAAGACTTTACATAGTGTTTTAAACCCTTCTCTAACTGATCCACACCCTCAACTAACTAAAAAGCAACTTTCAAAACAAGTAACCGTTGCATTTCAAATTTGTTGCTTTAAGCAACCTACAAATTTGCAACTTTAGACTCCTCCAACCTAAGGGATCGATCTGATGGAACATAGCTCGCAGTGATTCCACATGTTTCGGTGTAAAAGAGGAACATCCCTAGTGTAAAAATGCCTATTTGTACATGTTGGAGTAGTCCTCTTGGTCACACAAGTTGCAGAACAAAAGTTGCACCACTTTGCAACTTTGCACTGCTTGCATTTGATGTTTTTTCCATCAAGTGAAAATTCGTCGCCACGGAAAAACCACTTTGAGATAGAAAAAACTGGGAGAGGTTTTTGTAGAGGGGCCCGACACGATTTTGTAGGATTAGACGAGAATTTTCTAAGCATCATGATATCCGAGTAATAGCATGTTGAAGTTTGCATCCATTTTGCACTTTGGACCCTTAGGGGATCGATCCGGTGGAATGTAGCTCAGAAAAATTCCGTGTGTTTCAGTGCAAAAGAGGACCATGCCTAGCATAAAAATACCTATTCAAACACGTTGCAGTAGTTAGTTTGGTCACACAAGTTGCAGAGCGAAAGTTGCACCACTTTGCAACTTTGCACAGCTTGAATTTGATACTTTTTCCATCAAGTGAAAATTTGTTGCCACGGGAAAAACACTCCAAGATAGCCAAAACCAAGAGAGGTTTTTGTATAGGGGTCCAACGTGATCTTGTAGGATCAGATGATATTTTTTTGTGTCACAGTATCCAAGTAATAGCATGTTGAATTTTGCAGCCATTTTGCACTTTGGACCCTTAAGGGATCAATCCGGTGGAACATAGCTCAAAGCGATTCCAGGTGTTTCAGTGTGAAAGAGGACCATGCCTAGCATAAACATACCTATTCAGACGTGTTGGAATAGTCTGCTTGGTCACACAAGTTGCAAAATGAAAATTGCACCACTTTGCAACTTTGCATTGCTTGCATTTGATTCTTTTTCCATCAAGTGAAAATCCGCCACCATGGGAAAACCACTCTGAGATAGCAAAAACCGAAAGAGGTTTTTGTTGAGGGTCCCAACATAGTTCAGTCAGATTAGATGATAAGTTTTTACGCATAATGTTATTCGATTAATAGCATGTTGAAGTTTGCAGTCATTTTGCACTTTGGACCCTTAAGGGATCGATCCGATGGAACGTAGCTCAGAGCGGTTCCACATGTTTTGGTGTAAAACAAGACCATTCCTAGCATTTAAATACCTATTCAGATGTGTTGGAGCATTTATTTTGGTCACACAAGTTGCAGAGCAAAAGTTGCACCACTTTGCAACTTTGCACAGCTTGAATTTGACACTTTTTTCATCAAGTAAAAATCTGCCGTCACGAGAAAACCACTCCGAGATAGCCAAAACTGAGAGAGGTTTTTCTAGAGGGTCCCAACATAATCTTGTAGGATCAAATGAAAATTTTCTAAGTTTCACGATATCTAAGTAATAGTATGCTGAATTTTAAAGCCATTTTGCACTTTGGACCCTTAAGGGATCAATCCAATGGAACATAGCTCGGAGCAATTCCAAGTGTTTCGGTGTGAAAGAGGACCATGCCTAGCATAAACATATCTATTCAGATGTGTTGGAATAGTCTGCTTGGTCACACAAGTTGCAGAACGAAAGTTGCACCACTTTGCAACTTTGCACTGCTTGCATTTGATGTTTTTTCCATCAAGTGAAAATCTGCCATGACGGGAAAACCACTCTAAGATAGCAAAAACCAAAAGAGGTTTTTTTAGAGGCACCCAACACAATCCTATATGATTAGATGAGAATTTTCTAAGCATCACGGTATTCGAGTAATAGCATGCTAAATTTTGCAGCCATTTTGCACTTTGGACCCTTAAGGGATCGATCCAGTGGAACTTAGCTCAGAGCGATTCCGCATGTTTCGGTGTGAAACAAGACCATTCCTAGCATAAAAAATACTTATTCATACGCATTGGAGCAGTTAGTTTGGTCAAATGATTTGCAGAGCAAAAGTTGCACCATTTTGCAACTTTGCACAGCTTGAATTTGACACTTTTCCATCAAGTGAAAATTCACCGCCACGAGAAAACCACTCTGAGATAGCTAAAACCAAGAGAGGTTTTTTTAGAGGGGCCCAACATGATCCTATAGGATTAGAAGACAATTTTCTAAGCATCATGGTATGTGAGTAATAGCATGCTGAAGTTTGCAGGCATTTTGCACTTTGGACCCTTAAGGGATCGATCCGGTGGAACATAGCTCAGAGAGATTTCATGTATTTCGGTGTGAAAGAAGACCATGCCTAACATAAAAATACCTATTCAAACATGTTGGAATAGTACACTTGGTCACACAATTTGCAGAACAAAAGTTGCACCACTTTGCACAGCTTGATTTTGACACTTTTCCATCAAGTGAAAATCCGCCGCCATGGGAAAACCACTCCGAGATAAGAAATACCGAGAGAGGTTTTTCTAGAGGAGCCCAATGTGATGTTGTAGGATCAGAAAAGAAATTTCTAAGTGAAAGGGAATAAGTTTTATGGGGTTTATGTTGCTGCCCCTATAGATTTTGATGGAAAAGGGCATGAAAAATGAGGTTTCACCCTAGAGTTTGATAAAATATTGCTTAAAATAACGGTTTTGGTTTGGCATGGTAAAGTGAGTTTTTCCTGAGACAAATTTCAGATATGAGGGCTTGGATACATGATAATTTCTGCCCTAACAATGCATTATGTAAGAAAATTTTATTACAATGCCTCAGAGTTTGTCATTATGTAAGTTAATCTTATTACAATTGTGGATCTGAGAGTTTGTCATTATGTAAGTAAATATTATTAAAATTCCTCAGGCACTTCATTCTCACAGATCTTTTACAATTTCACTCATATATTTGAGATTCTCTTTAAATGTCTACATCATAGGTGCTCATTATGAGGTTAACTTAAGTTGAGTAACTTGACATTCCCTCGCTAAGCTTCACATGCTCTTTTATAATGGCTTGAAATCAAAATTGAGATTTGTCAAGATCATCAAAATAAGGATGTTGCATTGCTTTTTTGGATGAGATTCTCTTTGATGACTCTTAAATCAACATTTTCTGCAATGAGAGATCAATCAATATTTAGTAGTTTACTTACAAATACACAAAGTAGAAGATAAAAAGAAAGAGCACCCAAAATGGAAATGAAATAAAAATAGATGGAAGGAACTTACAGATAGGCATGCAAGTTTCACAACTCAATCACTCCTGGTCATACATCTTCACTGGGAATTCCAACATACCTATTCCACACAACACCTCTCATGAATAGAGTAAGTTGAAATTGAAAATGCTCTTATAATGTCTACATCATAGCTGCTCATGAGGTTAACTTCAAATGAATAACTTTAAATTCCCTCACCAAGCTTTGCACACACTTTTCTAATGGCTTAAAATCTTGATTGAGATTTGTCAAGATCATCAAAATAAGGATGTTGCATTTCTTTTCTGACTCACATTCTCTTAGATGGCTCATATATCTGCATTTTTTGCAAGCGGACACCAATCACTGTAAAAGAAGATAATAGCATTGGCATCAAACAAATTAATGTGCATACAAGTATAAATTAATAAGAACCAATGTGCATATACTTAAAAATTAATCCAACAAACCATCTGGGTATGCTCTACTCTTTATTGTGTCAAGTATAGCCTCATGGTCAGACTCACGGACCTTCCACAAGGTCTTGTTCAAAGGTCTACCCCCATATTTGGTCAAATGAACATTGGATTCCACGACAAGGTTCGAGTAATGAAGAATCTTACGATGCATGTCAAAGTCCTAAAATAGCCATTGTTTAACACTTGAATGTGGGTACCTTCTAAGCCATGTTCCAGTAACCACAACTAAGCCTGTGGGGTATTCAATGTTTTCTCCATCTATAATTGGGGCCTCCAATTTATTTTTGGCCTCAACACAATGACACAAGTAATATTTTGTTCCCTCTTCATTGTCTTCATCTGCAATAACTACATAAACATGCCTTGCATTAATATGAGCAGAAAATCTCTTGAAATTTATCAACATTATGAATGTAGTACAAAGTAAGATAACGATATGGAATTTCAACAACTAAGTAAGTAGATATATCACTTGGTTGAACTAGATCTAATACGTGGTCAAAGTCGACTGATGCTTCCATCTGTGTTAGCTCCAATGCCATCAGAGGTCGATACATGTGAAGTGGGCTAAGATAACTTGTGAACCATTTGTCAACCCACTCCCCCGACTCACAATCATTCTAGGCTTGCATTGTACATGAAGAAAAAAAGCATCCCATATTTTGTGTATTAATACTCCATGAACCTGCATTTGAGCTAAGGAAAGAGTGTACCTCACTTGATCCTATTAGTGTACAATAGTCTTCATATGGTGCAATGTTAGTATCATCCATCAACCAAAAAAGTATACAAACTGAAGATGTACCTTCATTACCTGAACCCATCAAAGCATTACACCACTCGATGATTGATTTTGCATCTATCAACTTTTCACTGTCTTTATACTTTAACTCTTCTTGTGCTAATGCTCTTTTCATGCATTCTCCTACACCATCATGCTCCCCCTTTCCATGTTCGACCTCACAAAAGTTCCACATGTGTTAAACACCTATAATGACATGCATCCTACACAACCAATAGAACATGCGTGATTTCTTGAAATGTGTTGCATAGTTATCAGACCATATTATATATCGATCGTATTCTATGCCCCTCTGAACCAAACCACCATAGAACATTTGGAAGCAACCTTGCACGAACTCTAGAGAATGTGTGCAATCATCACTAATCTAAAAGTGGTACTCCCTCAATACCTTCCTTTGCTCATTTGTACTATCAAATGCATGAATGAATGTTATGTACACAAATATAGAAACTTGTGTGGAGTTGTAATACTGTGACTGCACCTCATGTTGTGGTTGTAGAGTGTAGTTCTCTACAAAGTCAACCACAGATACTATGCTTCCAACTGGAAAAGGTGTCCTTGCATAACTTGAATTGTGTGTCCAACCATCAGGATCTATGGGTATGTATTGCATACTCAGATAGTATATTGTCACAAAATATGGTCATAAATTGGTACATTGTAATCTTCTCAATAACCAACTCACACCTTTTTGCTTGAGACCCATCTTTTGTAGCATATGCCATTGTTTTATACTTCCCAAACTCTACTAATTTTTGTCCCACCTCATATGTGCTTTCCATATGTTGACATACTGGCATACACTGGAAGCCACTGCAATGCTCGCATGAACCATCCAAGCATGTTTTCCTATAGAATATCTGGCCATCCTCTATTTCACATAATTTTTTTGATAAGAACTCTCTTGAAGATTTTGGTGGGGCTTGTATGCCACAATCCTGCAAAACATTGTTAGTATGCAAATCTCAAACATATAGAACGATAAACATCATAATGGTTAGAAAATTCAATATGTAGTCTACAACAACAAGTAGTGCATGTGTGATTTATCTTGACATAAAAAGGTTTAAGCATTTCAAAAAATATTTGAGAAATACTAATTTGAGGATAATTATTTTCAAATTTTTGAAAAAATTGGGCTTGAGTCATATCCAAAAAATGCTTTGGATGTGGCTCACGATTTCAACTACCGATTCTCCTTCTTACCACATCCCTTTGATTCAGAGATGCCCTTGTTTTATTCTTCCAATACTCTTCAATTATTTTTATCAAGGCTTCGACAACTTCTTTATATTTTCATGAAAATCTCCCCGAGAATGCCCATAATTCATTTGAATCATTTCCCTCAATTCTTTTCCGCCTTTGAATGGCTCTTGATAAATTTTTTCTATGAATTCCCATTTATTCACTAGTCTTTTTAATTAAACGATCTCTCTTTGTTTGACAGCTTACCAAAGTAGATGTAATGACATGTCAGGTGACATTACTACCCTTTGAGCATGAGGTCTTACCTACACTCTCATAAGCATCCATTAGATTCTTCACAATAGTGTCTTCACTCGATGCATTCGATGTTCTCAACCCAAGAGTCTTCATGAAGTTCCTATACTTTACACCCTGCATCATTTCAACAAATAGTTGACATCTTGCAGTCTCATTTAGCCTTTCAAATAATCATTCCCAAATCTTATCAGAATATCTTCTACAAGTGCGTGTTTAAATCTTACCTTCCATGTGCTGTAAAATCTCATCATCAATATTAATCAAATACTTTGGATTTCTACGCAAAACTCTAGATGGTGTTCTCCTAGGTACATACATCTCAACATTAGGAATTTCATCAATATTTAATTGAGGTGAGCTATATTGCATACCTTCGATTGAGGGTGGAGAAGAATACATACCATGAGGTTCACATGGGGATGATGGCATACCTTCTTTTTCAATTCCGAGTGATGATGTGCTCTCAACTTGAGATGTTTTGGATGGTGTCCAACAATATACACTTGTGGTACATGGTATCCCTCCATATTCACTTGCAGTAGATGGTGTCCATCCATATTCACTTGTTCTAGATGGTTTCCCTCCATATTCTCTTGTGCTTAATGGTGTCCCTTCGTATTCACTTGTTGTTGAGGGTGTGTCTCCAACTACGGTATCTGAATTTGTCTTACGACGATGCTTTCACATTCATGCCTATTGTGTTGTCAATTCCCATTCTCTTTTTGATGGTTGAGGTTCCTCTACAATCATCTTGTTTTCATCAATCATTTCCAATTTCTTATTTTCACGATATACGACCACCGGAACTCTCTCATTTTCTTTGAAGGTTTCGTTCTCTTCATTTGTTAGTTTCCTCTTTGTATTTTTCTTCGGCATGGCAGATAATTTTATATGTACCATGGTAATGAGATGAATATTAGTTCCTAAAAAAATTATCCATTCAAGTTAATTGAAAAATATATTTCATTGAAGGATTCATTTAAATAATACTTACAATCATCGTGTACAAAATTTAACCTACCATAGACAAATGTGTAAAAATTATGGAAGCATAGACAAAGTTTGTATATGCTTTCAAAGGTGGTTGTTTGTTAGTTAAAGAAATTGGGGGGAGTTTTTTTTCATTTAAAAGGGTTTAAACAACCTCCATTGGCTTGAAGGGAGGAGTATTGTTCATTTTGAAATCCATTTTTATGATCAAAAAATATTGTTTTCTAGAAATTCACTGATTATTTTGCACATTTCTACACTTATATGGATCTATACAGCCTCTCCTTGATACAAAACTAATATAATATTGTAGGCACATGTCTTAACTCTCTAATTCATCAATTATTTTGGCTTAATAGTACGTTTACAGGGAGCAATTGACAATTTTCTAAAACTGCTCATTTCAAGCCAGTCAAGGGTTTGAGTAGGATTTACTTATGAAATGACCATCCCACCACTTGTTATGAACTTTTTCTTGGTGGGATGGCATGTACATTGTTATAGTATGGTATTTTATTTTTTAACATGCCTTGGAATGAAACTAATGACAATAGGATGGGGTTCTTAGGCTGAAACAAGCACTTTTCCATGAGAATTTGAGGAACCAAGGAGTGATTTTGAAAAAGTGTTGAAGGAGTGATCTATGTCATAAACTTTTGACCTTGTTCAGGGTATTTTGAATATGTTTGATTCTTTGGAATGGTCTAGGAAGGTATAGGAGTTTCTATAAACCCTCCCTCTTTGCATTGAAAAATGGGGGGTTTTGTAGTGGAAGCCTAGTTGAGCGGGTAAGGTCTTAAGACCTAGAAAATATCTTGTTTTGAGACCTAATTAAAGACTGTTTTTGGGTTTGGAATTCTGGTGTGAGGATCTAAGGGTAGTTCCTTTGTAAAATTGGCATACTTGGAGGCCTAAAACAATGAAAAGGTCAGTTTTCTTAAAGTTGTCCCAAAGGAGTCATGTGATGGGTTAAGGTATGTCTTGCAACTCTGAAATGGGTGCTAGAATCATTCTTTTATTTTCCTGGTGTTTCGGAGTTAAGGGCCCAAAACTGGCTTTGCACTACTACTAGATTCCAAGGGTGAAAAGTGGGAAATAGTGTTTTTGTTTGTTGTCCAACTTGGAGGAGTGTTGGGATTGGTCCATTAGGCCCTTTTAATCTTGTTAGATGCCTCTTGAAGGAAATTTGACATCTTTAATGGTTTTGGGTCCTCTAACTCTGCATCAAAAATGAGTATCACAGTCTGAAGTGTGTGCATGGTTTGGGAGATACATGTGACGGTTTGCAAATGCTTGGCTACTAGTAATGTGGACATTGAACAAAGGAACTAAGTTTGTGTGTAAGGGCAGACTTCTGAAAGGTTTCATTTTTTTTGTACTAACTCAAACAAAGATTTCTTAAGCAAATAATGGTTTGGTTGTGCCTTAAGAATTATAGTTTGTGTTTGTAAACAATGGTGCCATTATGGAAGATTTAAGACAAGTTGTGAATGAAATAATCATTGGTTGATGTTTTGAGGAATCTAGTTGATTGTAATTAGTTATTTTCAAGATTTTCAAGGTGTTTTGAAGGTCCTTAATGAATTGGGAACTCTTAATGCTAATTTGAGTATATGAATCAAATGTGTTGTGAAGGGAAATATAGTTACAATGACAACGTAAGGTTATAATGACAAACAAAAATGAAAGCAAGCCATAATAGAACGAAAGAAAATGTGTAAAGACTTCACATACCTAAAAAACTAGACTTTCAAATGGAGGAGTTCAACCCAATTATGTAGCCTTAGCTAAGAGCTTCTTCTTTCTTCAAACTCCACAACAATTTGACTTGTTCAAAAGCTTGTTCCCCTCCAAACTTCAATTGTATATCAATTTTCAATGGAATTCAAACTTCAACTGATATTATATGTCATTCAATGTGGAAACTCTGCTATTTCATGCAAAGTTGGTAGAAAGATCATGGAAAAGGTGATGGAATGTGAAAAACAAGTTTGCACACTTCACAATAGCATCAAAAAGCAACTTTTTGTCGGAGCATGTGCAGAACCAGGGGAATATGTAGACTATGGGCCTTGAAATCACAAGTATATAGAATTTTTTACTATTTTTAGTGGAGTAAAACACGCACTCATGTTATAATGTGAGCGCATTATAACGCAAACATGTTATGTGAAATATGGTTTTCTTAATATATTTAGTTTCTCCCTCTGTGTCTATACCCTCTATCCTAATCTATATATGTCCCCTACACCCTTATAGTAGAGGAGATAGAGTTGAGTGTGTGTGTGTGAGGGAGAGAGAGAGGGAGAGAGAGAGGGGGAGAAAGAGAGGGAGGGACAGAGTGGGAGAGTGGGAGAAGAGGAGAGTGGGAGAAAGAGAGTGGAGGGAGAGAGTGGGAGAGTGGGAGAAGAGGAGAGTGGGAGAAAGAGAGTGTGGGAGAGAGTGGGAGATAGAGAGGGAGGGAGAGAGGGGGAGAGTGGTAGAAAGAGAGGGAGGGAGAGACTGGGAGACTGGGAGAAGGGGAGAGTGGGAGAAAGAGAGTGTGGGAGAGAGTGGAAGGGAGAGAGTGGGAGAGTGGGAGAAGGGGAGAGTGGGAGAAAGAGAGTGTGGGAGAGAGGGGAGAGGGGATAGAAAGAGAGAGTGGGAGGGAGAGAGGGGAGAGTGGGGAGAGTGTGGGAGAGGAGAGGGAGGGAGAGAGGGGGAGAGTGGGAGAAAGAGAGTGTGAGAGAGAGTGGGAGACTGGGAGAAGGGGAGAGTGGGAGAAAGAGAGAGGGTTGAGGGATTAGGGTTGAAGGATAGAGGGTTGAGGGATTAGGGTTGAGAGATATACCCTCAACCTTCAACCCTTAAACTCTAATCCCTCTACCTCTATACCCTCTTAATCCCTCAACCCTCCACCCACAACCCTTAAAACCTAATCCCTCTACCCCTATACCCTATTAATCCCTCAACCCTCAACACTCAACCCTTAAACCCTAATCCCTCCACCCCTATACCCTATTAATCCCTCAACCCTCAATGCTCAACCCTCAACCCATCAACCCTAATCCCTCTACCCCTATAACCTATTGATCCCTCAACCCTCAACCCTTCAACACTAATCCCTCTACCCTTATACGCTATTGATCCCTCAACCCTTAACGCTCAACGCTCAACCCTCAACCCTCAACCCTTCAACCCTAATCCCTCTACCCCTATACCCTATTAATCCCTCAACCCTCAACCGTTCAACCCTAATCCCTCAACCCCTATACCCTCTTAATCCCTCAACCCTCAACCCTCAACCCTTAAACCCTGATTCCTCAACCCCTATACCCTCTTAATCCCTTAATCCTCAACCCTCAACCCTTAAAACATAATCCATCAACCCTTATACCCTCTTAATCCCTCAACCTTTCAACCATGATCCCTGAACCCCTATACCCTCTTAATCTCTGAACCCTCAAAGCTCAACCCTCAACCCTTCAACCCTGATCCCTCTACCCCTATACCCTAATGATCCCTCAACCCTCAACGCTCAACCCTCAACCCTTCAACCCTAATCTCTCTACCCCTATACCCTCTTAATCCCTCAACCCTCAACCCTTAAAACCTAATCCCTCAACCCCTATACCCTCTTAATCCATCAACCCTCACCCCAATACCCTTAAACCCTAATCCCTAAACCCGTATACCCTCTTAATCCCTCAACCCTCAATCCTCAACTCTTCACCCGTAATCCCTTAACCCCTATACCCTCTTAATCCCTCAACCCTCAACCCTTCAATCCTAATCCATGTACTCCTATACCCAATTAATCCCTCAACCCTCAATGCTCAACCCTCAACCCTTCAACCCTAATCCCTCTACCCCTATACCCTATCAATCCTTCAACTCTCAAAGCTCAACCCTCAACCCTTCAACCCTAATCCCTCAACCCTTATGCCCCCTTAATCCCTCAACCCTCAACCCTCAACCCTTAAACCCTGAACCCTGAACCCCTATACCCTCTTAATCCCTCAACGCTCAACCCTCAACCGATAAACCCTAATCCCTCAACCCCTATACCCTCTTAATCCCTCAACCCTCAACCCTCAACCCTTCAACCCTAATCCCTCAACCCCTATACCCTCTTAATCCCTCAACCCTCAACCCTCAACCCTTCAACCCTAATCCCTCAACCCCTATACCCTCTTAATCCATCAACGCTCAACCCTCAACCCTTCAACCCTAATCCCTCTACCCCTATACCCTATTAATCCCTCAACCCTCTACCCTTCAACCCTAATCCCTCTACCCCTATACCCTATTAATCCCTCAACCCTCAACTCTCAATCCTCAACCCTAATCCCTCAACCCTTATACCCTCTTAATACTTGAACCCTCAACCCTTAAACCCTAATCTCTCAACCCCTATACCCTCTTAATTCCTCAACCCTCAACCCTCAACCCTCAAATCTTCAACCCTAATCCCTGAACCCCTATACCCTCTAAATCCCTCAACCCTCAACCCTTCAACCCTAATCCGTCTACCCCTATACCCTATTGATCCCTCAACCCTCAATGCTCAACCCTCAACCATTCAACCCTAATCCCTCTACCCCTATACCCTCTTAATCCTTGAACCCTCAACCCTCAACCCTTAAACCCTAATCCCTCAACCCCTACACCCTTTTAATCCCTCAACCCTCAACCCTTAAACCCTAATCCCTAAACCCCTATACCCTCTTAATCCCTCAACACTCAACCGGACGGACGGATGGACGGAGGACGGACGGATGGAATGGACGGACGGACGGACCGGAGTGGATGGAATGGACGGACCGGATGGATGGACGGACGGACGGACGGATGGACGGACGGATGGATGGATGGACGGACGGAGGACGGACCGGACGGACCGGACCGGATGGACCGGAATGGACCGGACGGATGGAGTGACGACGGACCGGAGGACCGGACGGATGGACGGATGGATGGACGGATGGATGGATCGGATGCCGGATGGCCGGATGGACGGATGATGGATGGAAAGAGGAATGGATGATGGATGGATGGATGGACGGATGGAGAATGGATGGAGAGAGGGATGGAGGAGGATGGAGGAGGAAGGGTGGATGGATGGAATGGAATGGAATGGATGGATGGATGGAAGGATGGTCTCTTGTTCTTTGTTGGTGGGACCAAGGTTTATTGTGGAAACATTAAACTCCTCTAGTATAATGGTTTCATTATCTTTCTTTATAGAAAGAGTGACCACATGCATAATTCTTGAGACCGAGGCCCATCTACAGTCATATGAAACCTTATTCTAGCCTTCTTCATTTCTTTTAGTCTTTTAATCCTGCTCAAAATTGCCTCTAAAATCAGCCAAGGAGTTTCAATTATTGGCCTTTTATTCTTTAGTTATTTCTTCAACCATGCTGGAGCAACAACTTTATCTGATTGCAGAAAAGGGGAAGAATTTTACGCTTGAATATCCTCTACTACAACCTCTTCAAAAACTTGTTCTTCCTACCCCTTAGGTTTCTCTTTTGTAGATTTCTCTTCTTCATGACCTAAGGGTTGGTCAAATTCAGTCTCAAGAACTTCTTTTGAAGGTTTCTCTTCTTGCGCTAGTGGAAGTGAAACATCCTCCATTGTAGATAGGCTTGCCATATCTTCTCTTTCCTTCCTCTGCATTTCCTCCAAGATCTGATCTACACTTTCCATGATAGGAGGCTCCATGATAGTTTGGGAAGAGAGAGGAGAAGTATTTTGTACCAATTGGTTCAACAAGAATTGGTTGACTTCAGAAAACATAATAGTAGCCACCTCCTTTGGAATATTTGAAAGGTGGGAGATGAAGGTCTAGGGAAGGTCAAGTGAAGTAGGAGGAGTTAAGGTAGAATGGATGGTAGAGGCTATAGTTGGCATAGTGAACTAAGGAGTAGGAATAGATATTGAAGGAGGAAGAGAGGTGTGTGATGAAGATGATTCAATGGAAATGGGGGAAACAAAAGGAATGGGAATGGGCGTGGAAATATCCACTGAGATATCAAGTGGACGAGGTGAAGTGAAAGTGGAAGAATGAATGGTATATGTAGTGGAAGATTTGTAGATGGGTGGAGAGGATGTAGGTGGAAAGGATGATGGGCAGTGATTTTTTTAGTGGCTAATATTCACAAATTAGCTAATAGTTAAAATTTAGGAATCTAAAATTGGCTAATAGTTCGAGCTATAACGTGACTTGAATTGTCACATTTTTTCAAAATTTTATTATTCTTATTTAAATCTCCAAAGAATTTATTTTATTAAAAAAAATCACTTAAAAATTTGCCACAATATTCAATACATGATTAAATTAGATTCACCTAAATTTTATAAATTATAGCAGAAATATATATTAATTCGCCAATAGTATATCATAATTATTAGTTTCTTTAGGACCATATTTCTAATCTTTAGTTTCCACCATTGATTTATGATATAATCTAATGGCCCTTGTTGTATACCAGGAGGTAAAATGTACCCACAATCTGTAATGCTCATGGGGTCCACAATTTCATGTCTAATGAGCACTATAGATTTTAGGTACATTTTACCTCACAAAGTACAACAAGGGTCATTAGATCAATTATCTAAAAGAAATTTCAAGCCCCATGAGAATTACAAATCATGGGTACATTTTACCTTACAAAATATAATGAGGGCCATTATATTATATTTTAAAACAATGGTGATAAGTACATATTATAGTCAACCCCTTAAATCCATCAATAATTTCCACCCTTGAGCCCCTACTTTTCCATGAAAATTATTTTTAAATTGGATGGATTCACCATCATAATTAATGCATTTTCCTATTATTTTTTAAGATTCACCAAAATTTTCTACAAAATTTTAGTGATGTAAAAAAATTTGCCAATAATTTTTTTTTTGAAAAAAAGGAAAGATTCACAAATAAAAATTAATAACTTTTTCCAAAAAAATTAAAGATTCGCTAGGACTTTATCTCTTTTTTTGAGGGGGATTTCTTAAAGTTATCACTGATGATGAAGGTGGTGAAGGAGAAGAGTCTCTCTTTTCATCCTGTATGGGCTCTAAAGTCACTATCTTAGCTCTTCTAGTTTGCTTAAGTTGGGATTTGCTTCCTTCTACACCAACCTTCTTCTTACACACTCTAGATTTAGTAGTAGGCTACCTCTCTTCCATCACCTTCTTCACTTTCCCTTTTGTCTTGGAAGGAGTGTTGAATTCTTCCTCTATAGACCCTTCAATAGGCCCTACTTATTCTTCAATTTGTTCTTCTTTAATAGAAGAAACTTCTTGAAATTTGTTATACATAAGCTCAACCCCTTGAGCTAAGAGAGTAGATGATTGAGCCCCCATCCACTTCTTTCTCCCCCTCAAAAAAGGCCTAGTAATAAAATCTAGGTTGATTTCTTCTTCCTCAGTCCAAGCTAGAAGATGAATGGGTTGATTAGCCACGTGGTTACACTCATCCTTGGCCAACACTTGACCGTCTTCTTATACTTGGCCTAGAATGAGGAAAAGGTGAATTTTTCTAATATAATCCACTATCAACCAAGAGAAAATTATCTTCCTCGCCTCTAATTCATCATTGCAATTAGCCTAGAAATCTTCAACATGTAATTGGTGGCCATATTGATTCCCAACCTGCTTCTTCATCTTGTCAAAAGGATCAAATTTATCCCTTTGACTATGGAAATTAAACTCAAAATTATGCATTTCCACATTGGAATACTCAACCAATGGGGTTGGGGGACATGCATATAAGCCTCTCCCAAATGATAGAGGACAAGTAACTCTTTCCCAATGTTTTCTTTTCAACAATTGGTGAGAATCAAACAATTATCTTGTCAAATCTAACATGACAATTTTATCGTTAAGATATTTTGATAGCCTGCATGGAGCTCTAGAAAATCCTTCTATTCTGAAGTATGCGAATTTTGGGATTTAGATGAACCAGTACACCCAAACCTTTTTAGATTTAAATTGCTGAGGAGAAAAGACTTCTCTTTTTAAATCCCCTTGTAGATTTTTGATGAGAAACATGATTAATGCATTGAATTCACCCTCTTGTAATAAATTTTAGCATTTTGTGTCTAGAGCTAAGGGTACTAGTCATACACTGTATGATAGTTTGGACTAATACCAACAAGACCCAAACAAGTCAAACCTTTGTATCTATAGTTATCTATGAAGAGGTATACAATATAAGAAGTCATATTCAAGACTGCAAACTTCTTCACAATGGAGAACTGGTTATGCAAGTTGTCACTTATCATTTGCACTGATGCAAACTTGGTACGGCTCCTCAATATCTCCTCCATGAAGAAAAACATCTAATTCTTGAATGTTGGAGCTGAGAAATCCCCATAACTCTACTTAGTAGGGTAACCAAGTCATTGATCTCATTTCGAAGTCGCTTCAGTATAAGTGCTTGGGGAGCTTATCTGCATTTCCCTTTGGATGCTTCTTCTACATATCATCGAAAAATCTCATATTGACCTCACGATCTACATAAAATACCCCAATAGCTTGTTGTCTAGTCGCAATGATCATTTTGGAGAAGGAAGGAATCCCAAATGTGTGAGTAATAGAATCGACATACAAATTTTCTAATACTCTTCCAAATATAGCTATTCTTTTTCAAGAATCCTTATGATAGTGCTCCTTAGATTCCATGACTAACTCTGGGCACAACATGGAAGGAGGGAATCCAACAACTTGTGAAATCCCACTTGTTTTTAATCTTCTTGGCTAGCTCAGTAATCTTATCTCTAAAAATCCATTCTTTGAAATCCTCCATATTGATGTGACCTAAGTTAGTGTCTAAAAGGAAACTTACAACCATCTAATGACAATTTCCACATAACCTAAAAGAGAAATCAATGCAATAAGTACTCATAATCCATATGTAATAGAATAGACAATATACCCATCAAAATATGACACAAAATTCTAGAGTATAAAAATTTCATCCTTGACATTTTCACTCTTGTTTGGACCCTCCCTACTAAAATTGGGCTTCTTTATACCTTATTTGGCCTTATTTTGCATCCAAAAGCCTTAATTAATGTATCGTTTTGAGGATAATCTAGGAATGCATCAAGTAACCAATCATAAATTAATGATTTTAGATTTTATGGCCTAGATTTAGTAATCTGGGACTCATAAGCCACCTTGGTCGTATGGATCCCACCTAAGTTTCGAGGCCTCGATTTGGATTTCACATAAAACTAAGCCTTTCTTGAAAAATGTTGCCCAAGCTTAGCCTAATGGGACTCATATGCCCCAAGTGGCATATGAGTCTTGCTTAGCTTAGACCTAAGCTAAATTCAAATTCTTTGCAGGATTTTATTCTCCTAGATTTGATGTTAGCTTGTAGTGTTGTAATTTCAAGAAATTTGACATAAACAAGTATAAATACAAGGTTCTTTCACATATTTTCTCTAAGAAATTCAAGTATTCAAGTATTCAATAATTCTAGCATTCAAGAGTAATTATCAAGAATTTTGGAGCATTATTCAAGTATCAAGCATCATGTCAAAGTCATCATGCACATCATGTTTATTTTTGAGATAACATTTGTGATGTAGGGTTTTATGATTCAAACAATAATTCAAGTCAAGATCCATAACATAAAAGCAAGAGTCATGATCCACATTCATGCTAACCATTACTTACATTATTGTAACCTTTTTGTTCAAAGGTTTGGTGAGTTGCAACATTGCATATTTGTTCATTCATCATTCCTTCATTCTATTTGATTTCATTTCAAGGTTTGATTACCAAAATGAGGTTTGACCAAGGCAAACCCCTATCCACTAACAAAAAAACATTTTTCCCTCTCTTTAATTTGTGATTTGTAGGTATAGGTTGAAGATCCATTGAAGAGAAATATTGGATAAAATTTGTTATTTTGTCAAAGTTGTCACCTTACTTGCAAGATCACAGAAAGACAACTATAGGTTGCATTTTGGTGATTTAGACTCAAAGATTTGGTAGGAAGAAAGCTATAGGAAATCATCAGAGGATATCAAATTTTTAGAGAAACCCTAATACTGAGATTAAATCACCACTTGTGGTGTATGAGTCCCAATATACACATTTTTAGACATTTTCTATGGATCCTGATTCAACAATTCTAGATTCCCGTTTTTGTCAAAAACCCTGATCTGGGACTAAATTACCTAGTTTGGCGTATGAGTCCCAATAAGTATTAACTTCAACATTAACATCATTTCAGACCTTGTTTCGAGCACATTCAAGTTTCTAAGTGCACCTCTATAATTTCTTAGTTTACAATTTTGATTTGAACTCATTACTAGGTCATTCATTTAAGTATTGCATGTCATTAGGTTTTATCATTAAATCTTGCATATTCTTAGTCTATCCAATCCTTATATTGGTGGTGAACCCCTTTTTATTCTTTAATCATACCCTAGGACAACCTTTAGTAGATCTCAAGTTCCCTCATTCCATCCATGGATTGAGATCTCTAGGGTTTCCTTGAATGAGAAGTGTAGAAATTTTTTTGTTATATGTCCTAAACTATAGAGCGACAATTTTCTACCTTTCAAAAATATACCTTGTGAAAACCCTCAAGAGGAAAAAACCTAGCCTCCAAAAGCATCCATGATTCATGTATTATTCAATAATAAATATTACAATGCATCTTCAAAGCCTCCGTGAACACGTCTAAAACGTCAAGCCTCCTCAATGCATCCTCCATGTGTCCAAGCATGTAACCACACATCCCATGCCATACTTCACATATGCACTCTTCAAAAGAAGACTCAAAACCCCAACTATCCAACCTTAGACAACTA
The DNA here is from genome assembly GCA_007115665.2 of Sequoiadendron giganteum. Classification (NCBI taxonomy): domain Eukaryota; kingdom Viridiplantae; phylum Streptophyta; class Pinopsida; order Cupressales; family Cupressaceae; genus Sequoiadendron; species Sequoiadendron giganteum. The sequence goes on along the minus strand of CM021110.1, from coordinate 17,228,911 downwards.
CCCATGTGTTTGATTTTATAGAAACAAGCTCACACAAAACCACCAAGTGGTATTACATAAAAACTAAAACCATGAGATTACAAAACCATGACCCCACACTTAGGATTGTGTACTTTATTAAATTACTTTCCCTGATATTAAATAAATACATCTTTACAACTTAACTTATGTCCCAATCTTACATACAACATAAAGTGTCCTCAAGAATGTTAACACCTAGTGATGCACATACTTCTAGGTCACCTAGGTGCACCACACACATAATAATAAATTTTAAATATTATAAACATTATGAAAGGTGTACAACACCTAATTCCTAACTGATATGTAGAAAATAGGGATTCTAACTTTTGGGAGATGGAACAGACGAAAGGGTTTTAGGACCTTTCTCCTATTTCCATCAAATTTCATTCAAGGAAACCTTAGAGACCTCAATCTAAGGATGGAATTAGGAAAATAGATCTACAATAGGGTATCCTAGGGTGTGATTAAAGACAATAAGGGGGTTCACCACCAAGAAGAGGCTTATAAAGAAGAAGATGAAAATGATATGCAAACTTAACTATGCAAGCTAAGATATGAAACTAAAAATCAAAGTAATGAATTGATAAAGTATAGAGGGGCACCTAGAAAATTGAAGAAGCTTGGAACAAGGCCTGCACTCCCAAAAATCTAATTTTAATGCACATTGGGACTCATATGCCAGTAGGGGTGATTTAGTCCCAGTTTAGGGTTTCGAGCTAGAACTAGAATCTAGAACTCCTAAACAAGGATCTACTGAAAATGCTTGAAATCTAGTATACTAGCTCATACTCCACAAGTGGCAATTTAGTCCCAATATCAAGGTTGATCTAAAACTCTGATATCCTCTAGTGTTCTCCTGTAGCTTCTCTCCTATCAAATCTCCAAGTCTGAAACACTAAATTGCAACCTGTAGGTGACTTTCCATGATCTTGCAATGTAGATGACAACTTTGAAAAATTCTCTCTGATCTTGCTCTTTAATGGATCTATAAATCACACATCAAAAAGAGGGAAAAGTGTTGTTTTGTTAGTGGATAGGACTTTGCCTTGTTCAAACCCTATTTTGGTAATCAAACCTTGAAATGAAATTGAATAGAATGAAGGAATGATGAATGAACAATATGCTATGTTGCAACTCACCACACCCTTGAAATATAGGTTGAAATCTTGTAAGTATTGGCTAACATGAATGTAGATCTCGACTCTTGATTGTATGTTGTAGATCTTGACTTGAATGCTTGCATGAATCATAAAAATACCTACATCACAAATGTTAGCTAAAAGCCAAACATGATGCATGATGACTTTGACATAATGCTTGATTCTTGAATATAGTTCTAAAATGCTTCATAATCACTCTTGAATGGTCTTGAATGGTTTTGAATACTCTTTAATTCTTGAATGCTTAGATCACACTTGCTCATGAAAGTTGCTAGTAGAAAATATACAAAATAACCTTGCATTTATACTTGTTTATGCAAAATTTCTTGAAATTACCATACTACAAGATGACATTAGATGTAGGAGAATAAAATACCGCCAAGAATTTGAATTCAAAATAGGTCCAAGCTAAGTGAGACTCATACACTAGTTGTGGCGTATAAGTCTCAATAGGCTAAGCTTGGGACATAAATTTAAAGAAATGTTATGTTTTATGCCAATTTCAGGTTTTAGACCTCAAGACTTAGGTGCGACCCATACGCCCAAGGTAGTGTATGAGTCCCAAATCACTAAATTATGATTGGTCTTGAGATATGTGTCAAGATTATCCTTGGAAAGATGCATTAAATAAGGCTTGTCGATGCAAAATATGACCAAATAAGGCATAAAGATGCCCGATTTTAGTAGGGAGGGTCCAAACAAGTGTGAAAATGTAAGGGGATACATTTTCCTACACTACACTAACATTCTCCCACTTGTATACATTGTGGGTCAATGCAAGATCATGGAGGTCCAAAATAGACCCCTAAGTGTCAATAAAAAATTAGAAAAACAGAGTTAGGCAACTTGACATTAAAATTTGAACACGTTATTAACATAATCTAAAAAATATGTAAGAATCCGGCCACCCTAACTTGGTCAAAAAATTATGATTTTTTAAAAACTATAATTGTGAAGCATAGTCTGTGACACATCTTTCAGATTCAAAAAAATGTTTAACCATTTAAAAGTTATAGATGTTTTTCAATCAACCTATCAATATGGACTTTACACATAATGCATGTAGTTCAAATCAATAATAATTACCTATTAAATTCAAAATAAATTATATCTTATATCGATAGAATGTTGTCAATTTGCTGAACAAACCTTTTTCCTTTTATCAAAATCGAATGAAAAAAATTTGTCAACATGAAGGGGGAAGTTCGAAAAACTCTTGCAACCTCTATAGACACGTCCTAGATGTTGAATTTTTAGGTTGGTCACCACCAAGCCAAATACCAAAGCAAAACGGATATCCATTACTATCCTATATCTGATAAGAATAAACATCCATTTTAAAAATAAAAATCAGATATCCAATAAGAAGCAACTATTTGTTACCCAAAGGGGTATAACAAATATCCACTATTCATGCTTAAGAAATGGATATCCGTTTATTAAAACCAAAAATATTAATATATAATAATCAGTATATATTAAAATTTATAATGTTATAATATTAATATTAAATAAATATTTATATATATTTTATAATAGTATATACAATATATTACATATATAATAATTTATATATAATATAATATATAATAGGTGAGAAATAATTTATCAACAAATATATTTTCTTAGATGCTTTGAATGAGAAAATAAATGATTTTAATAACATCCATGAGACCAAAGTATCCTATGGGACCAAGAGTAGCATGCAAACTCACCCCAAAATATAAGGGCACCAAAGGTTTATAAGGATTAATTGTAAAGTCCTCTTGATTTCAAATCTTCTACAATTGATCTTGGCCAAAAATTTCACAACTTTGCATAACTTTTCCCCCTCAAATAAGGTGTTGTGATTGTCTACTCTAAATATTTCTTCACAATTGATTTGGATGTTATTGTAGGCTAGACATTCCATGATGTGTTTTCATTATATCTTCACTACACCTTTATTGCAAAATAGAGATATTATCATTTCTCACTCCTCCTTAGGTATTGACCATTTTTTAGTTTCACAAATAACATATTTTGATCTAGCTCTTAATTGGGCTATCAATACTTTTTCTTTCCACTTAATATCAACTTTGTAAACAAGAGATGCATTTGCGTCAAGTTTTGCCCATTGTAGAGTGTACTTGGTTGTTTTAAACATTTAGTTAATAGAAGTAAGTTGGGGTGTAATTTGATAGTTTGTTGTTGTATAATGTTATTATTATAGTTGATTAATGTTGTAAAAAAAATTTAAAAATATTCATGTGGGGTGTGCTTGTTGTTTTAAATATTTAGTTAATAGAAGCAACTAGAGGTGTAATGTGATTGTTTGTTGTCGTATAATGTTATTATTATAGTTGATTAATGCTGCAAACATAAAAAATAATAAATCATGTGGGGTGTGTTTGGTTGTTTTAAACATTTAGTTAATAGAAGTAGGTAGGGGTGTAATATGATTGTTTGTTGTTGTATAATGTCATTATTATAGTTAATTAATATTGCAAAAAATTTAAAAAATATTCAATTATAAAAATATATTATTATAATAACTCCATATTTATATTTATATGATAATGTGATATTTATATAATTTTTGTTTTGCTAAATTATATTATTAGTTGTATATTTTTTTAAATGTCTACATTAATATTTAATGGAGAAATTTTATTGAAATATTAATTGTAGATAGATAGATTTTACTTTGATATTTATTACAGATAGATAAATTATATTTTGATATTTAATACACATTATAAAAAAAATATAAAATATGCATTGAGTGTATTCACATTTACTTAATAAGCTTTGAAAATCTTGCCAATTATTAAATAAAATATGTAAAATATTACCTCTAAGTCAACAATACAATTATATTGTGATGTATGTAATAGTGCTCATGTCATTCAAGTCATTAATAGGTTTGAATTTTGATTGAATGAATTAAATGCATTGTATTGCACATAATTTAGAAAAAAAAATCTAATTTTTGTATGACTATTCATAACATGAACCAATAAAAAGAAAGATAAAAGATATTTTAGCAATTCTAAAAATAGACTATATAAAAGTGTTGGTCAAGTTTTTAATTCCAAATGTTCATTGGTTGAATTGTCACTGTCAATTAAAAAAAATGAATTGAATGAATGCATTAGTATTCTGCCTTGGGCAAAACTAAAAAATTCATCATGGTCCCATGTGGGGTTAAATTATTTGATATAGTAAGCTTTCCTTTGATCAATTTGTTTGTCCATATGGTAGTCCTAAAAACTTCTTTGACATACTTTTTAATTTCCTCACTAGCAACTGGACATTCCTACAAATTAATTTTATGTTTATTTATCAATGCATTCTTTCTTTTATCTATCTCTTCCTCAATGAGAAGTCTAGACCAACAATGTTTCTCCATATTTTGAGCCTTTTTTAAATATATAGCTTAACAATTGGGCCATCTTTGATGCTTCTAAGGGAAATTGCCTATTTCAACTAATAAAATATTGTAGGTAGCTAAAGTCTTAATTTTGAGGCTGTATAATTAGTTTTTTTTGAATTATTTGCATTTGTGATCTGACAAGCTACTACCCCAAAGTTGACATTTTTAAAGGATTTCTAAAGTGACAAGGAAACCACATATGATTCTATTGGTTTTCCTATCCCATATTTCTACACTCCTACATATATTTTGTATTAAATATTACATTTGCTAGCCCCTTTGAATTCTTTTTTCTCTACTTGTGAAAATCAAGCCTGAGGTACTTTTATTCCACTATTTTTATATTACCTTACAAAAAAAATTGTTTTTGTTTTTACCCGTAATAAAAAAATAATTAACTTGGTTTAATGTTCACTTGCATCCCCACCTCTTGACAAAAGAATTCTAAAACCCTCTAGAACACTCACAAACTATAAATTATTCTTTACAATTAGAATGAGATCATTCACATATAAAAATAACTTTATTACATATCTAACAAGCTAAACTCCCTCGCTACCAACTTTATTTATCCACTCTTCTCACTTATCAATAAGAATAAGAAGTGCAGACACTTCTGATTGATGCCAATATGATTACCAAAACACACAGAATTCCATCACTTACTCTAATTTTACCCTTGATATATTTATAGGATAAATTGCCACTCTAACCTCATGTAAAACTCTACTTTCCTCCATCCTATTCCAAAATTTATCACTTTGAAATCCTGTAGATGACGTTTATGACCTATATGAGGTCTAATCGACTGCTGCAATTCCTTAAATGTGATTGACATTTTCTACATTGATTGGATTGCTTTGAATATGACAGCAGATTTATCGAATCCAACTAATAAATACTTTCTGACTAGCAATCACCATAAATAGTCAGAATACAAATTATACGTTGGAAAAAATATTAATCTACCTATTTTTCTTTTGCTGGAAGGGAACTAATAACTTTTAAATGGATGTCCCTGATATAAAAGTAAAACTGAGACTTGTCAATTTATATATAAACTAACGTACAACGTAAATAAAATACTTCAGTTAAATCAATAGATCTCAGCTTAGACGTCTCTCCTTTAAACAAAATCTATTGACACTCAAGTCAAAGATTGTCCAAGCACAAAAGTCGAGATGAAAAGATTTGTAAAAGAGAAAGTCAAAAACACCATGTGGCTGAAATAGTTTGGTCGGAAAAGTGAACACTATGCTTTACGTTTTAATCCTATTCGTGATTATGAGCAAAATTTCTACATAGGGACAGATATAAAGTGGAAGGCTAAAATACTAATAGCTCAGTTGAGAACTAGCTCACACCATTTGAGATGCGAAACGGGAAGATGGAAAATACCCAAAAAGGGGTGGTCAGATAGGATTTCTTGTTTCTGCTTTTCGGATTTAGTGGAAACAAAGTGGCACTACGTTATGGAGTGCAAAGCCTGCGAGGACATCCGATATTATTACTCAGATTTGTTAAAAGTCAAATCTTTAACGGCTTTGTTTGAAGAGGAGAAGATTGTTAAAACGGCAAGTTACTTGTCCCAATTACACAGTAGAAGAAACAAAATCAACAAAACGATTGAAAACAACAACAGGTAGTTTGGCACGGCGGTTTCTCGGTTTCATCTCTTGAATCCCATAGACTGTCTGATCTTGTGAACGTAATTAAAATCATTCATTCATCCATTGATGAAGGTGCAAAATAAAATATATTTTCCTGAATGGCAGATATTTTATTGATATGGCATTTCTTATAAGTCGCTATCCACGAGTGAAAACAAAATTATTTAATGGCAACTGCCAAACATGGTTTGAATTTAAGATGAGTTTGTCTGCAGATCCGCCTGAAATTTCAACACGTAATCAAGCAACTGCCTTTTAGTCCTCACAATAATTGAAGTGTGTTCATGAAAACTGACGGTGCCATTAAATGCTAGGAAACGGTTGCTTTCGAGGCATCAGATTTCCTGCTCAAGGATAAACGATTTTTATTACATGAGAACTCATATTTAATGAAATATTTAACTCATATTTATATGCTATTGTATTTGATAATAATTTTTCATGAATAATAAATTTATTTAGCTCCCATATATTTGTATTGTTCATGCAGTCTATTGTTACATCTTCTAGAATTGTTGTTTATTTGAATAATGATTGTGCTTATGTAAACATGCATACATGCATACACATATGCATTATGTATATATGTATATATGTATTACACAAACACAAACACACAAATATATATACATATATGTGTATCTTTATATATATGTGAAATTGATATCTACACCTATAAAAATGAACTCTACTTGTGAAAATGAAATCTCCATTTCTAAATTATTAATTATTTTTGACAATTTATTGAACAAATATCTTCCTCTCTAATTATAATTTACCAATTTTATAATAAAAATTAAAGACAATAAACGATCATACAAAATATTCTAAACTATTATTAAATACACATAATAATATAACAAATATTCTAATATTCAAATAATATTAACATATAATATTTAAATAAACCTTCTTAATATCTAAACTAAAATTAAAATTTATTCTTTAATATAAAACATTAACATATAATTTAAAATATTTAAAGTTGAATTCAACCAAACTAATTGAGGAGTCCTTGACCTCCCCATCCCTGCTTAGAAACGCAATATTTTTTTTTTATATTAAAAGAAGCTGAATAACAAAAGAATAAAGCAGTCCAAAAAAAGGAACTGTGTAAGTAAAAGAAGAAAAACAAACACAAAAGAATATACAAATGCCTTATATACCAAGGCAGATCTGTCCAACATATAGCAGAAAACTATGTAGAGTAACAATCATATAAAGAAAGGAGACTACTCTCCTAACGTTATTATAACCTCAAAGATGAAAAACATTATATGCAACACTTATATTTTGAATTCGAAAAGACATTGTAGCTGTCTAGAACAATGAAATGAAATGAAATATTTTAATAATGTCTACGAGGCCACATCAGCCTATGAGACCCGGGAACAACACAAGACCACCAGCGAAAATAAAAAACCCTAAACAGTTTGAGATCTTCGCTCGACGTCAGCTCTATGACAGTGAATTTTGATGATGTAGTTTGCTGATTTGACCAACCTTTCCTCCTCAAACAAGATATTTAAATTATCAACCATCTTAGAATTATAACAAACACAATATTGATGAAACTACAGAACAAAATATGTGGTGCCATACAGAGAGAAAACAAATTCATTTAATGAAAAGTAATGTACGTTGTCTGAATTTTATGTCGTTGTATAGCCTTCTTATTTTATAAGCCATTCTAAACTCTCCTGTCTATGCAGAGAGAAAACAAATTCATTTAATGACAAGATGTAGGTTGTCTGAACTTGGGATGAATTTGTCTGGCGATCCGGCTGTACTGTCTAACAGATTAGTAGGCAACTGCCTGGTTGCTGCACAGTAAAAATTCAGAAGTGTATTATTGAACCATTTGGGAAACAGCCGTGTGACGGTGGAATGAATGCTAGGTGAAACAGTTGCTTTAAAAGATCAGATCTCCTCCTTTTGGCAAACATGGATGACGACATATGACAACCCCTCTGATAAGACAATGACCTGAGATTCAAGATGTGTGCAGATGAAGAACCTGATCCAAGAAGCCTATAGATAGATGCATTTTATTTATTTAAGAATTTTCAATTTTACTTTGGAATTATTGTATACAATTCAAAGTTATTCTAATTATATGATAATATATATTTATATTTAATTGTATTAGTTTTTTTAATTATATATCAATTATATATTTTATGTCATATAATTTTTCTCTGTAATAATAGATACTTTCTTTGGTTCTTAGAAAAAGAATCATCTTTAGATAGAAATATCAAATAAATAAAAAAATATAATTTTTATGAAAAAAATATTTAAGTGAATTAAATTTTACAATTACACATATAATAATTGTTTAGTAACTTCAAATAAGCTAAAATTCATTTTCAATTAAACATTGTAAATCAAAAACAAATATATATTTGTTTGCAACATTTTATATGTATCTTATTTGTATAATTTCTTTTAATATTTAATTATTTTAAGATCAAGTAGTTGGGGATATCTATAGGGGCCCCTACCCAAGAAAATATGAGGATGAAGAACACATCAAGGACATATAACATAGTGGTATCTCTAGTAACACCACTAATAAGTTATAACTTAGGATAATGCTTATTAGATATAAAGAATACATATAAGGAAGCTTTTAATGAATATATAACCCTAACAAGAGAAGTAGCATCAATTTTTTTGGCGAGGGGTGGGAATAGCAAAGAGATTTTCTGTTCTTGGAGTGGACAACCCAAATTGTTCTACCATATTTAAATCAGTTGGATTCATTCCATCTGGAAGTCTCCAATCAAAGCAATGCAATAGATTCGCCAACGCAAGCTCCACAATAGTAAACCCTAGAAGTTGGCCAGGGCATCCTCTCCTCCCCGATCCAAAGGGTAGAACCTCAAAATTTTGGCCTTTGACATCAATAGGGTTGCCAACAAATCTCTCCGGCTTGAACACATCAGGCTCCTCCCATATAGTAGGATCTCTAGCAATGGCCCAAATATTCACTATTACACGACACTTACTTGGAATATCATAACCAAAAATAGTGCAATCATCAATACATTGATGTGGAATAAGTAGAGGTACTGGCGGATGGACTCTTAATGTTTCCTTCACCACTGCGATCAAGTACTCTAGTTTTGGAAGATCTGACTCCTCTACATATTTGTGTTGAGGTCCCACCACCTTATCTAACTCTTCTTGAACTTTCTTTCCAATTGAAGGATTCAATAATATTTCAGACATTACCCATTCCAATGCGACTGTAGAAGTGTCACTTCCAGCCACCAAAACATCCTGTCAAATATAAAATTTGATTAAAAAATATCATAAATAATATTTATATATAAGTTACTAAAAAATAAAAACTACTTTCGAAAAGAACAATAATAATTATAGTAAATAAGATTACTAAATATATACCATGATCACATATTAATAGAATTGTTTATATTTTGTATAAAAGCTATATTATTAAGTAGTAGATTATAAAAAGCTATATTGTTAGTGTTAGTTTATATATTATTATTATTATATATTGGTTTTTCTATTTACCTTTGACACATCTTCATTCATTTCTCTTTATTGAAAATGAAAGAACTAAAATAATCTTTTATAATCACTTAAAGAAGATTTCTAGATCAACACAATATTTATCTTTCTTATTAAAAATTTGACTTTTTTACTAAATTTAAGAAAAGAAAAGATGGAATTAAGAAGTCAATATACAAATAGAAATCTAATGATCAATATGCAAAATACATCTGATAATATAAATAGATAGTGTAGTTTGATCTCTCTTACATATTCTTTGTTAATGTGGTGGAAAACTTACTTTAATAAATTCTCAAAATAAACTAAACATATATATATTTAATAATATATGTAAAATACATCAAGAGATATCCTTTTCGAAATGTTTATTACACTTGTATGTGAGAAATAAATATTTATATATGCTAAAAGACAAAAAATTAATTAAAATTAGAATTAGATTAGAAATAAAATTAGAATTAAAGTTAGGATTAGAAACAGAAAACCAACATAATCAGGTTTTCAAGTGAATGGAAAGGAAGAGCAGCTTGCACTTACAAAGATGACAGCTTTGACAGTTTCCCGTGTAATTTTCATCTCGTCGTCATCGTCAAGGCGCGTGAGGGCAAGCAGTTCGTGGACGAAATCAGCATTAAAATCATCTTGGCCGCCATGCAAATGGTGTAGCTCATGCTCACGTATAACTTTCTCAATAAACGCATCGAACGTCTTGTGCGCCTTCTTCTGGCGGCGGACGAGGCCCTGCAGATCCATCCACTGCAGCCAAGGAATGAAGTCTCCGACATTGAAAGCGCCACTGAGGTAGAAGACCTCCTGAATCATGTCCTTGAACCCTCTGTTGTCTATTTCCTCTTCCGAAAACTTTCTCCCGAAGGACATACGGCAGTTCATATTGTTGGTGAGGATACCCACCAGCCTGCTGACATTAACAGGAGCGGAGGAGGCGGATTGGCAGTGCTCGAGCAGTCCGTCAACCATGGCAAACGTCTCGCTTTCTCTCACGTGTCTGAAAGATTCAATTCGCCGGAGGCTGAGCAGACGGGTAGTGAATATCTTGCGCAGCTGGCGCCAATATGCGCCGTAGGAGGAGAAGGCGACGCCCTTGGACCCGTACACCACCTCGTGCCCGAAGCTCATGGGTGGCCGCCCGGCGAAATTGAGGTCATGGGTCTTGAGAATCTGCCTCGCCGCCTCGGGGGACGAGACCACCACGGTGGGCACTGAGCCCAGCTGCAACGTCATCAATTCCCCGTACTCCTGCGAAAGCTTTCGCAAGCTGCGATGGGGAAGCTTTCCCAGCATGTGCAGGTTTCCTATCACTGGCAGCCCCGGCGGCCCAGGCGGCAGCGCCAACTTCCGTGGCTTCTTCAATGCCCATGCTCCCCACCACAACAACAACAACGCTGCTATGCTCACGCTTACCATCAAACTCTCCTCCATATTTCTTTCTATTCTGCGCTTCCTCCCACGCTTACTATGGATCAAACTCTCCAAGTTCAGTATTTATTGACGAACGAAGTCCCTGCCCTGTAGTTTAGGGTTAAAGAAGTTCGATATTTGATTTATGACAGCAGCCCTTGCCGTGGTAGGGCTAAAGAAGTTCGATATGTGATATTCGATATTTGATTTATAAATGCATATCTTACAAAATAGAAAAAGCAACGATAATTATTAGTAATAAATATAAAAATATTGAATTTACTGTTATAATTAACAATTAACAAAAATTTCTAAGTTCATATTAAAAACAAATCATTGTTAAATCATTGTTAAAAATGTTCTAGAAATTAAAAACAACTATATTCTATTTTGAACTAATATATATTTTGATTACTATTACTAAAGATGACAAAAGTTTCTAAATTTATATTAGGAAATGTTCAAAAAAATTATATTTTGGTTTTAAATTAATTTATTTTTTTATAATAAATATTATAAAATGATATATATTATAAATTAAAATATTATATTGTATTATATTTCGCCTATAATATTTTTTTATGGTTTAATAAAAATATACCAAGTCAAATTTTATGGTCTAATAAATTTTAAAGTTGTAATATAAGAATCTAAAATTGAAAAAATGGTCAAATAGACCATCAAGTTCTAGGCCTAGACTACAGTCCTTGTCGTGGTAGAGTTTAGGGGTCAATGAGATCGATTTGTGTAGATGAGAGTAGCCCTTTCCCTTTCCTTGTATCTCAAGGTAAAGAAGATTGAGTAGTCCTTCGCCGGTCCAATAGTTTTGTAGGGGGGCTTATCAATCATACTCATCTTTATCTTGTTTTATAATTGATAGGTACCTACTAGTTTTAAAAGGGCGAACTTGAAGCGTTTCTATTGGAAAGAGTTTATCAATCATCTTTTTTAGGGGAGAGGTCCCTCAGCATGTTTGAATAGTTGTTATAGTAGTTGTTGATATAATGTTCAATATTTTTAACAATATTGAACCGATAGTTGCGACTTTAAAGTTGTTAGTGTTGATGATGACTACCCATAATTGAATGAAATGTATTCCTTAGATCTAAAAAGAAACAAATCATGTGATGCCACACCGACGCACTAATAAAACATGATTTAGTGCACAAGTATTGGTCTCTCTCTTTTTGGGCCTTTTTGGACACCTTGACAAAAAGCATGTTGATGTGGCATCATATTTGATGATGTGGCCTTGAAACCTTAGTTATAAGCAGGGGATTTTCCAAGTAAGTTGCTAGAAAAAATAGGGAGTCATTTGAAATTTCCACATAGGATTTTGAGAAGCATAAAAATAGGGTGCTCAACTATCGAGTACTCTCCCCTAGTAATCCTCAAGAATTTTGTCATTTTTGATGGACTCCTTGTGTTATAGTAGTCCTTCTCCAATACTTTAGTTTGGTGAAAAAAGACTTATCAATCTTATTTTTTCATTATACCATGTTTTAAAATTAGTATTACAATAGTTTTGTAGGGAAGTGCTTATCAATTATGCTCTCTTAGCTTTCATGTTTTATAATTGATAGGTACTAGTCCTAAGAGAGTGAAGTAGTGTTGTTGGGAAAGGTTTATAAATCATCTTTCTCATGCTACTTTTTATAATTAATTGGTAGTAATCCTTCACCAATATTTTAGTTTGGTTAGAAAGGGTCTATCAATCCCATTTTCTCATTATATTGTGTTTTATAAAATTAGCATTTTATTTATTTATGATAGGTGTTAATCCTTGGCCAATTGAATAGTTTTGTAGTCAAAGGCTTACCAATTATGCTTTCTCATCTTATCTTGTTTTATAATTGATAGGTACTAGCCCTAAGATGGTGAAGCAACTTTGTTAAGAAGGGTTTATCAATCTTATTCTCTCATTGTATTGTGTCTTATAATAATTATAGACATCTTAAATACAATTGTCCAAAAAATATTGAGAGATGACAAGTTGGAGCTATTTTATTTTACTTAGGAACTTTTTTTTTACTATATAGATGCATACATAAATTTTATGTACTACTTATTTTGGAAATATTATGTTTATTGTTAAATAATAATATTTTTACTTGTAAATGATCGTCAAATTTTAAAAATATAGTAAGATATTTTATTAACAAACTCACACCATTACAACCCCTTGTCATTGTGTAATGCCTCTTGACATTAATTAGCTCATATGTACTTTTAGAGCATTCAATGAAGTGTTTAGGAATTAGACAAGTAAAAAAATATTTAGTGAAAATTGTATTCCATTCAATTGAAATATGTGTATTTATCAATATGAAAATAATTGTTTGAATCATCTTCTAGATGATTATTCAAATTCTAGTATATCTAGGAAGCACCAATCTAAAATATTATCCTATTACACTTGGATTTTGTAAAATAATGTTACATCTCCCCTTAATCCATAGGGGTAGTGTTAAAACCACTATATATATATATATTGCATATTGAACAACTTATTTGTGGCATCTCATTTTCTTGATAGGAAGCTCCAATCATCTACAAAAGGTTTATTCTTAGGTGATAGCTTGTTCTCTTATGTAGTTTTAGAAATTTCAAGAATCATGATATTGAATTGGTAAAGGGTTGAGCTTTTTTTATCAAGTCAAGCTAATTGCCCATGATGTTATATCCCACTTTGAGAGAATACTACACTCATTTTTTATAAAATATTTCACCACCATTTTCTATGCCAATATTTAACTCAACATTACTTTTGAGGATGAAGTTTTCAAAAGGAGACTGTCTGACATCTATCTTTATCATTTCTATGAGTGAAAATTAGAGAACTTAGGTTGATTGCATCCAAAATATTCAAAATTATGATAGCTACACCATGTGACTTGAAAACTAGATAGCCTAGGTTGATTTCACCCATGACTAACCCAAAAATGTGTTGAAACATGCATTGAATGATCTAAATTCTATCAAGATAAAAACATGAACCACTTGAAATATCTATAATATTCTCAAATGAAAAATCATATTAACCATAAAAAAATAATACTATGGTAGGAAAATGATGTTGAAGCATCCTAGTGCAACTTATTGCATTTAACTGCATAATCTCATTTTAGCTCACAATAAAAAACCAATTTTTTGGAGTTCACACATATTATATCCATATTTTAAGAGTTTTGAATCATTTTCTAGACCATTATCATCACTAAAAGAAACATTGAGATCATAGTTTAGAACATTCGATAATCAATTCAATGTGAATAGTTTGCATGACCTTCCTATGACTTTTGGTGATCAGATAAATATTTCACAAGGTAGTATGAGACTAGAGGAACCTCCAATTGGATCCAAATAATATTATATTATCTCTAGGAGCTTCATCATTGGATTTAGTTTGGCCAACACATATCACAAAACATCAAGATTTAGAAATTTTTTTGTCTAACATGAATCACTCTTAAAGGATGAAACTACTATATAAATGTCTCTTAGATTAATTTGAAAGTAATTTGAGTTAGAATCAAATTTTTAAAGTTTGATTCCATTACATAGAAGTTTATAATAAGAATTAGAATCAGATTAGAGATAGAATATTTGATAAGTGTGTTTAATTGTTATATCTTTGTAATATAATTTGTAATGATAATGTGGAAGACCAATGAGACATGGGTATAATCCCAGGGTATGTGCAGGATCATGATGGACCAAAAAGTGGCGATATGTAAGTGATATGATGGCCCATGTGGCTGACGACTTTTTTTTTACCCAAAATTGATGAAACGAAAAGGGTTTTTTAAAGGAGATTCTTAGCTTTCCACCAATATAAATTACGTTTTACTTTGAATTTAGTAAATTATTATTATTCATTTTTTATTTGAATTACGACTAAAGTCCTGATTGATAGCCTGATTGAAAAACATCTATAGATTTCTAAGGGTATCACATTTTTTGAATTTGAAACACGCGTCACATTCTATGCTTTACATACTATAGGATTAAAAAAATAGGAATTGAATTTCATTAAGTTTTGACCAAGTTAAGGTGGTCAAACGTACGAGTTTTTATATTTTTAAAATTTGTAATAAAAAAATCATAATTAATTATTTACTTGGAAAAAAATTACAAAAAAATATGCATCACATCATGACAGGAGTCTTCTTCTTATATCTAAAATATTATAAAAAAGTATTATCATGTTATTGTGGTTAGGGTGGTTAGATAGACACCTACTTCTTATTTTTTCCCTGAAATTTAAGTACTTCTGCATTGAAATTTCAAATTTTCACCAAATAGATTTTTTAAAAATAAAAATAAACCTCGTAGTTTAGAAATTACATTCAATTTGCAACGGATTCTATTCTTACATATTTTTGAAATAATATAGCTAACTTATTAAAAAATTTACGTCAAGTTTCCTAACTCTGATTTTTCTGAATTTTATTGCCACTTAAGGGCCTATTTTTTCCATGATGATCTTGCGCATGCCCCCTAGTGAGGAAGGAAAATTGGAAAAAACACCCCCATGTAGAAAATTTTGGTTTTTGATGGTTCGAACAAACTTTTGGTTCGAGCGAACCCAAAGGGGGTTCACTCAAACCTCCCTTCAAGAACCTATTTAATGTTGGGTCCCACCATATTCCATATGCCTCAGAATGAAAAACAAAGGAAAACTTAGTGGAAAGGGGGGTTCAATTGAAGCCTGGTTCGAGTGAACCTAGGTTCAAGCAAACCTCCAAGGGGGGTTTGCTCGAACCTAGGTTCATTTGAACCCCCCTTTTCCCCCCTTCTCCCCATATGGCACCCAATTTCTCCAAAAAAAATCCCTTTGAAGCTCGAGTTGAGGATGAAAATGGACGAAACTTCACAAACCCGATTGGATTATGGTAGTCCTTAGAACGAGCTATCCAATGAATATAATTTTAATATGTTTTGGTTTTATTATGTATCTTTTTTTTAGTTTGATTAAACATAGGTTTTTCACCGAAAATCAAGCTCTTTGTTCTACACATGTGGAAAAATAACAGATTATCAAAAAAAAATGGAGAAATATCAATGCACTAGATATTGAAATACTTGATCCAAAAAAAATAAATTGAATTTCGATATATACAAAAAATGTTATGTTGTATACGGTCTACATATGTCTGAATTGTAATTGGTTTGACTTTGAAACTTGATTAAGGAAAAGAGATTCAATAAAACACTATGAAACCAAATGAAAGTGCTAGATATTGTAGTTAAAAATATAAATTCAAAAATAATAGAATTTTATCCTTCATGGAAAAAAGTTATGTTGTATATGGTGAGCATCACTCCTTAAAAATGGTGTTTACTAAGAAAAACTAGTTTTTGAAGGAGATGGAAAAAGAAATGCAATCTGATTCCAAAAAAATTGAAAAAAATATATTTAGAATCTATAGACAAAATTTCACAAATCACTAGTTTGCATCATCTTGAAATTCCCCACGGTTCAGCCGCTATAGGTGCCCGAATGTGAAGATTTAGTTAGAAAAAATTAGTTCAGTGTCCAGTTTGGCCAAAATTTATAAACCAGTATTGTGGGATCACCCACATGTTGTAGTCATTTTATTATTTTGAATCAATGAGAAGTTTATTTATTATTCTATATTAATTACATTGTGTTACTCTAAAATACATGGTTAGATAGTACTTCCTCTATATTTTCCATCTCTTACTGTGTGATGTACTATTAAAGAATTCTTTTGAATCCCTTAGGATGAAATGACATTCCAATAGATATTTGGGTGAAAAGATCATTGACTTGAGGTAGCATGGAAGAATTTTTCAATAAATTGTTGATTGTGAGTTAGCTACAATCTTGTAGATAAATTATTGAATTGAGGCAATTACACTAGATCTAATGAAAGCTTCTAACAAAGGGGTACTTGGTCTAACCAATGTTGCTAGAATAATGGGAAAAAATAATATATGATAAGTAAAATAAAATTTTGATTGGATGTTGTGGAAGAAGATAGGATAAGGGGGCTAAACCCTAGACATGATGATAAAAGTGATATGAATTTAGAGCTCAAACTATAGATTAAGATGAAGAAACCATAAAAGAATAAGAACCAAAATAATTCAAAATGTTGAAAGTTATTTCCAATATTGGTAAGAGACCTAGAATTAATATTTCTAACTATGGAGGTAATTTGAATCCTAAGAAAATGATTGACTAGATAAATGATATGAAAGAATACTTTGAGTATGAAGAAATTAAAGATCTTGAAAGGTTGAGATTTTCAAAAACTAAGTTGAAAGGATATGTTGATATTTGGTGGAAGGAAGTTAAATTATATAGTCCAATAGGAGAGGAAATGAAAATATCATAAAATAGGATAGAGTAGTGATATTTTAAAAAAATCAATTCATACAGTGTGTTGATTATGAGCTATAATTGATGAAGGGATTGCAAAACCTAATGTAAAAGGAAAGTTTAATGAAGGAGTACACTAAATAATTTCATAAGATAATCATTAGAATTGGGAATAATGAAGCTAGCAGGGAGAAATGTTTTGTAACACATAAATGGTCTAAGAACAAGCATTCAAGAAGAATTGGGTTTGGTGAGGATGAAAATAGTTGAAGAAGAATATCAATTTGTACTGAAAGTTGAGGAAAATTTAAACAATAGGTTTGAGCATTGATAGAAAGGTAGAGGAAAATTCTAGAGAGGTAGAAATTTTCCCAATGTGAGCCACTTTTCTAATGATGAATGCTTGTATAAGAATCCTATCAGCTAATTAGAATAAATTGATCTACTGTTGTTCAAATTATTGTCATGAATTAATACTATGTAAATATGATTGAGGGAAAAGAAGTTGAATATTTACTGATGAATCTTGCATATTAGATACTATTAGCATCAAGGTAGTAATAACATTAAATATGATAAAATTTTAAATATTAAAAGTATGATGTTGAAGCAAGGTAACACAATTTATTTGATTTAAAAGTATGTTTTTTGTTTATATTTTTCATAACCACTAAATAAAAATCTCAAACGTTTATCCCAAAGGTGTTTCATGAAGCATCAATTTTGTTAACCCCTCAATTTTTATTCTTTTGGTTCTTTAAATTGAAAACGATTACAAATGACTAAAAAATTACTCTCATTAGTTGTTACAACCATTGAAAGCATGTTTCACAATCAAGTTAACAATGCATGATGTATTTCCTATGGATTTTGGACCATTTCACACTTAAAAAGGTAGCCTTTGACACTTTTCACTCATTTGGACCATTTCCTATGGATTTTGGACCTCTTTTAACCTCTTTTAACCTCTTTCTAAGCCTTGTGCCAAAGTGTTGTAAGATGTTGTAAAACATTTTCACACTTTCCTACGCTTTTCATCACTTAATCAACCCTTTCTTATGACATAATGACCCCTTAATGTACTTTTAGGCCTGACTTAAGTGTGTTTCGGGAGACAATCCCATTAAACATCATTAAGAACCACTTAATTCCCACCACTTGAATTTTTCCAAGTGGACTAGGTCACCAACTTGGGTGACCTAGTTCCTTTAGGAATGAAATTCAAAATTAAATCAAAATTCTTGCAGGAATTTGCCTCCAAAACCCTAAGGTCGGCCTATCATGTGTTATTTTCGAGGAAATTAGGGCATATCATGTATAAATAAGGGTTGTCCCCTCATTTTTAACCCTAAAAAGTCTGATTTTTTTCCTCACTCAATCTTCTCATTAACTCATCCACTACTCTTCTCAAGCAAGCTAAGGTTTGAGCATTCCAAGTCAACAAGACATCTTTTCTAAAGCATTCAAGTGTTGAGTCTTCCACCATTGTCGCTACAACTCAAGATCTCTCATCATGGAAAGGTAATAAGTCCATTTCTTCACATCTCATGCTTTCTCATTTCATTTCTTCATTTTATTTAATTATCTACAAATGGGTTTGACCAAGGCAAACCCCCAATCCCTAACAGTCAACATTTATTCTTCCTTCTTTGTGTGTTTGTAGATTTAGGTATTTTGGAATCTTGAAGATCATTCAAGAATGGGTTGAAGACTTATTTAAGACACCTCCTTGTTGGCTAGGGAAAGACATCCATTAAAAGTCTCTTATAGGCCAAGAATCAAAGTTTCAAATCCGGGTACTTCGAGAAGTAGAAAGTGCAGACCGAAGGCTCCAGATTCCACCTTCAGATTTCTCGAAAAGCTAAAAGGGAATAGGTTGCTATCAATGGTGACTTAGTTCCACCATATATTCATTTCTAGTTTTTCTATGTATTTGAGTACCTTTTGGCATAAACGGGTTCCTACACATTTTTACAGAAACTGGACTAGGTCACCCAGAATGGTGTAAATGTCTCAACAGACCTAAATCTCTTATTCAATAGAATTTATAGCCTCTACAAACTTCTAGGTTCACACCCTTTCCATTTCTCAGCTTTATGTTTTGATGTGTTTCATTCTTAGGTCATTTAATTTAATGTTTGCATATCATTGTGTGTTTTCAAACATAATTCATTTCATAGGTTTTGCATTAATAGTTAGCTTCTATTTTCCATTTCCAGCATGTAGACACATTCACACACACTCAAACCCCCAACTCTTTGAATGAACACCAAGAATACACTTAGCATGAAAGAGGCCATTTCTCAACCAAGCTTATGGGTGAAAAACCCTAGGAGACTATTAGGGAATCCTCTTTCCCTATTACATGTTTTTGGTGGTTCATTTTGGTGAACCCAACTTTCCTACCCCCTTCTTGTTTGATTGGGAGTCCATCATTGTCCTAGGATTAACTTGCATTGCATTTTGCATTAGTTAAGTTGCATTCTAGGGTTTCAAATTTTGCATTAGTGAAAGGTCATTTAGCTTGAATTTTTGCATTGCATATCATTCAAAATAATCAAAATTTTGCATTTTCATTTTAGGTCTGCATCATACAACCCTGACACCATCAAAATCAAATAGAAAAATCAGAAAATTCTCAAAAAAATCACCAAGAGGACTAAGTCACCACCCTGGGCGACCTAGTCCCTTTCCACCCCTGAAACAGTCTTTACAGAGCTAAAAACTCCATTTTTAGGCTTATGTTTTCTCCCATTATCTATCTGTATCAGTGGGTTGTCTTTCTATTATATTTATTTTACTAAATCTAGCTCAATTTTGCTCATTTCATGCATTGTTTAAATTCCATTTTGCATTCACAACATTGTCTTTTCAGTATAATCAATAAATTACATTGTTTAAAATTTGAAAGTTGCATTTAATCCTATGTCTTTACATTGCATTTTAAATTTGCATAGCTTTTATTACATTTTAAATAGCATTCATGGCACTTGTGGATAGCATTAGACTTTTGCAATTTTCATTTTCAACATTAGTTCCTAGTTCATTTAGATCACTTTCATAACAAAAGGAAAACAACACTTTAACATCACAAGCACCCACTCACACCCTTCTTAAGCCCTTTAGTAGTGATGACTTGGACTTGAGTTAGATAAATCCCTTGATAACTTCATCTCTTCTAGCTCATCCGCTAAAGCTTTGCCACAAGAGGATACAACCATCGATAATCATGATAATCATAATTGTTCTTCTCCTGATATCTCTCCCATTGGTGGCGAAGGTATCTTGTGGAAAGGAGACACAATCATTGAAAATCATGATGGTCTTGCTTGTCTTCCTCCTCCCCCCCTTGCAAAGACCTTATGACACACAAAGCTAAAATCATGGTTACTACCTTACCTAGTCTTCAATTATCTCCCACACCTCCCCTATTTGTGATAATGCTTTAATAACTAAGGCTATGTTGGTATCAAGCAACCCAATGATTGAGAGTTACAACATTATTTCTCTCCTTCCTAATTTTTCTCTCATTTGGAAGGGTATGTTTGAACAAACAAGTCCAATCATTGGTAACCATCTAATTCCTAGTTATCCTCCTCTTAATGTCTATCCTATGAGCGATGAAGCTACTTTACCAACTTTAATCATGCCATGTGATAAACCTATTGTTTGTCACTTTCCAACAAGCTTTCGTCCTAAGATAGATACTATAGAACAAGAGTATGACACCTTAGAGGAAAAGAATGCAACCATCAACAATCACAAAATTCAACTTCCCCCCTCTCCTAATATCTCTCCTATTAGTGAAGAAGATATTATGATGGAACAAGAAACTTCAACCATTGATCATTCCCTTACTTGCGATGAAGTCAATAATGTAGAGCCACATAATGAATGTCTTGAAAATATCATTTGTAGTTCTCCCACACACTCTCCTATTAGGGAAGGTATCATGGTGGAAGAACACAACAACATGGTTGCACTCCTTTCCTGCAACAGTCATGTGTTTTCCCTAGGTAATAGTAAAAATATGATACTAGATTGCCCTTTCTTAGCAATACATCAACCCAAGCCTATTGTGGTTATGCATACACAAGTGTCCATTTGATCCCCCTTGATCAATGGACCTCCTACATACCTTGTGGGAAATCCTAACCATCGTCTCATCCTTTATCCACCTCAACACAACATTTCACACCAACCAAGTTACCATGACACTACTCACATCTTTGAAAAAGTCTATACCATCAAGGCCAACTTAGGAGAAACATTATTTACTCAACACAAATAAAATTAGTTGCTGCTCCTTGCCATGTAATAAGTTGTAGGGTCATAGCACACTCACTATTGCATATTTTTCATCCCTCGTGAGGAGCAACATGCCATCATCCATTCCAGGCTCACTTTTGTACTGCACTGAGTCGGGCCATAAGAGTTTAGTAGCCTTTTCGCTCGTTTGTCACTTGTTGTTGTCTCTTTCAACTAATCGTTAACCTTTCATAAATTTATTAGAGAAATCTTGGGATGTGGACGACATGTCTTAAGTTGACTCACATGTGACATACTACCTCTCTTCATGATGTATCTTACTTTGGAAACATATGACTTGGCATAAGGCTTTCCAAGTTAGCTCTCATGTCTTCTCTTCCTTATCCTTGGCTACTTTAAAGAAATTTCTCATAGTGATGGTGTTTGCAACTGCTTTAAAGTGGGGGCATACCTAGATGACATCTTCTCACAGCGTGATTTTTATTTTTCTTGTGACATGTGTTCTCTTTGGTGTTGTCATTGGGTTTTATGCCTTCCAAGAGTGTATGATCAACTAAAGTGGCCTGATGCAAATAAGGCATCCCATGGATAATGATCTGACACCCTGATGTGTCCTCTCTTGGAGACATTAGGCACAATTCTCCCTAAGAAGAAAACCTCGCATGAACAAAGAAAAATCCCCTTCAACAAAATATTTACATAACATTCAAATTACACAAGCATTGTAGCGCCTTATGAAATTTATCAAGTAAGGTAACTTTGGTATGGTTAGTATAATGGTAAGCTGACACACTAGCATGACTTTCTCATTATACAATGAGAAGCCGACACACTGGCATAGCTTTCTCACTAAACCACTTCTTTGGGATAACTCACCCAACGAACGACCTGATGTCATGTGGCCCCAAAGTGAGCGCATATTTTCCACCTCATTCTTCTCTCTTTTAATCCTTGTTGTTGCATGATCATGTATCTTTTTTTGCTGCAAACCATTCACCCTTGAATTTTTCTTTTGCATTGATGTCGACTTGACTTAGGATCTTGAATCCTAGGGGCTTCACCACCTCCTTCTTCTTCTTCTTTCTCATTATTCACCATTTCCATTGGGCTACTCTAGTCTAAGTTTGAAGCAAGTTCATCCTCTCCCTAAAGTGGGGGCTAAATGTGTCACCAAAAAGTATAGCCTTTGACACTTTTCACTCATTTGGACCCTTGCCTATGGATTTTGGACCTCTTTTAACCTCCTTTTACCTCTTTCCAAGCCTTGTGCCAAAGTTTTGTAAGGTGTTTTGAAAAACTTGCACACTTTCCTATGCTTATCATCACTTAATCAACCCTTTCTTATGACATAATGACCCCTTAATGTAATTTTAGGCCTGAATTAAGTGTGTTTTGGGAGACAAGCCCGTTAACCATCATTAAGCACCACTTAATTCCCAACCACCACTTTAATTTTTCCAAGTGGGCTAGGTTGCCACCTTGCTCGATCTAGTCCCTTTAGGCATGAAATTCAAAATTAAATCAAAATTCTTGCAGGAATTTGCCTCCAAAACCCTAAGGTCAGCCTATCATGTGTTATTTTTCAGGGAAATTAGGGCATAACATGTATAAATAAGGGTTTTCACCTCATTTTGAACCCTAAAAGTCTCATTTTTCTCCTCACTAAATCTTCTCAATCACCCATCCACTACTCTTCTCAAGAAAGCTAGGGTTTGAGCATTCTAGGTCAACAAGACATCTTTTCAAAAGCATTCAAGGGCTTAATCATCCACCATTGTTGTTGCAACTTAAGATCTCTCATAATGGAAAGGTACTAAGTCCATTTCTTCACATCTCATGCTTTCTCATTTAATTTCTTAATTTTATTTAATTGTCTACAAAAGGGTTTGACTAATGCAAACCCCCAATCCCTAAAAGTCAACATTTCTTCTTCCTTCTTTGTGTGTTTGCAAATTTAGGTATTTTGGAAGCTTGAAGATCATTCAAGAATGGGTTGAAGAATTTTTGAAGACACCTCTGTGTTGGCTAGGTTAAAACATCCATTAAAAGTCTCTTACAGGCTGAGTATCAAAGTTTCAGATCCGGGTACTTTGAGAAGCAGAAAGTGCAGACCGAAGGCTCCAGATTCCACTTTAAGATTTCTCAAAAAGTTAAAAGGGACTAGGTTTCCATTAGTGGATACTTAGTCCCACCATATATGCATTTTTGGGTTTTCTATGTATTTGAGTACCCTTTTGGCAGAATTGGATTCTGACACATTTTCATAGAAATTGGACTAGGTCATCCAAAATGGCGTAAATGTCCAAGCAGGCCTAAATCTCTGATTCAACAGTATTTCCAGCCTCTGCAAACTTCTAGGTGCGCACCCTTTCCATGTCCCAGCTTTTTGTTCTGTTGCATGTTCATTCTTAGGTCATTTAGTTTAATGTTTGCATATCATAGTGTGTTTTCAAACATAGTTCATTTCATAGGTTTTGCATTAATAGTTAGATTCTATTTTCCATTTCCAACACTTAAACACATTCACACACACTCAAACCCCCAACTCTTTGAATGAACACCAAGAATACACTAAGCACAAAAGAGGCCATTTTTCAACCAAGCTTCTGGGTGAAAAACCCTAGGAGCCTATTGGGGAATCCTCTTTCCCTATTACATGTTTTTGGTTGTTCAAAATTATAGAAGCTAACCATATAGATGAAATAATTCACTATGATCTCTAGCACGTTCACAATTACTTATTATTCTTTTCTCATTGGACAAGGGATTTGTTTTGATTGACCAAAATTCTCACTTTAGTCCCTATATGGGTTGAGTTTACTAGTTTTTTCTTTTCCTTGTTATCCATTCCTCAATTATATTACCTCCTCATTCAAGAAGGTGATTTATGTTGAGTCCAATAATTTTTACTCCTATCTATATTAGTCATGTGACAAATTATACAAATACATACCCTATTATGTTCCTCTGTTGCTTTGCTTTGCCACACAATTATAACTATTAAAAAGGGTTTTATATTAGAGTGTCATTGTTTGGTCAGATTTATAATACATGTATGTTTTCTTGGTCTTGAGTTTAAGTTTTGAACTTCATTAATTGTAATCATATGTGATTACCTTAGCTACTTGAGCTTGATTTTTTGGTAACCTAATGAGCCCCATTATGATTGATTTCTTGTATTCATAAGATTGTTTATTTGATTCTAGGCATTATCTCTATTTTTTATTCATGTCATCTAAGTGTCTTATGGTCTTGAGGTTTCTTATGATTCTCCATAGTTTACACTAAGTTTGAGCTTAAATTAGATGTGAACAATGTGACTTGGTCTCATTTTTATCACCTCTTTTCTATGTTCTAATTTTTACTTTATGTTATTCCCAACACTTTTTTCATTTCACTATTTAATTTTCTTTGGACCCAAGTCTTTTATCTAATGAAATTTACCAACACTTTGATGTCTAAATTCAACACCTTAATTCCAACAATGTTTGTGGATTCTGTAGACCCAAGCTTCTCATATATTTTATATTTCTCATAGCCTCACATCTAATACACTATAGTAATTTTTTGTAAACTTGAGTCCTTGTATCTATTGTAGTTGCGAAGAGGCTTTATTCCTACATGTCAAAAAGTTTTTAAATTTGAAAACAATTGGACTTTAAAAGGACTTTTGCAACTTTTGTTCACTTGTCTTCTTCTTGTAAGCCTAATCTGCCATATATAACTAAACTATGTGGGAGTTTGAATTCTAAGTATTTTCTTTCAATTTATAAAATTCACTTCTCAAATCTAGTGGGTGCCATATGGAGTGGACATGCTTTATATGTATGAATAATTTTATGGGGGCATCAAATTTAAGAAGTGTAATTGAGTTCATGCTCATGTCATTGATGAACCTAAAATCATTGTGAAATGGATCTGAGTGGTCTTATAAAGTATGGGTAGTTATAATTTGAAATATGAGGCATCCACTATTGGTGGACCCACACTTGCAACATATCATGTTTTATTTGAGGATTTACATTTTGAATCTTAATGCTTTCACATTCAGTAGAATTAAGCTCCCTTATTTATGAAAGGAAGAAATGTATACATAAACACTTTCTACACTAATATTATAAGGAGAGTGTTACACAAATTTTAATATAATTTAAAAATTATAGAAAGTAGAAACAAATTTAGGAATAAAATAAATAATATACTACAACATAGGTGTATATACAACAAATTTAATGAACTATTCCAAGATGGATAAACTAGTTCATGAAATGCAAGTGTTAATCCTAATACTTGAAATACATGCTAAATGACATTATGTGGGTTAAATTAACATGTTTTTCCACATGTTCTTATGCCCTTGGAATTGGGAAATTATTTATGGGCTTTGTATATAACATTTTAAGATATAATTTCAAGTAGGTTGCTTTGAAATTTCTCTTGAAATAAATATGTGTGTCTACCCTAATCAAGTATATTCTAGGGTATCATCCATGGTAATTCAAACTCTATTTTCTCATGATTTCATGTGTTGTAAGTCTAGAGAAGATGCTAAATGTAGTAGCCCCTTTCATGATTGAAGTTTCTCCATAGTTATTTTAATGATTTCAAGGGTTAGGTATGTCATACATGTTCTTGAGGCTACATTCACTAGCTTGGTGTTGTATTAATAAGTTACTCATTGTAGGCACCTATTAAACTATTCAAAAATTACATTTGAACATGCATTTTATACATCATAAGAATTTTTCTTATTTAGTTGGCCTTTAAAGCACACTTATTTACAAATTCTTCAAGAATATAGGTTTGCATTATTTCATTTTAGAGTTGGGCTTATTAACTTCAAGTGCATGTTTATTAATAGGTAACGAAAGCGATAAGAAAAATGGCAATGTTTGTGCAACTTTCTAGATGCACATTTGACCACTAGAATATTTAAAAATTGATGTAGTGGTCGATCTATAGTGTTGTGACTCGTAACTACTATGTATAGTGTTTGAATTTTGTTGTTTTGTAAAGATGGTTTCAAGCTTTTTTTTTTTGTCGAATAGACTGATTGATTTATTATAATAGACGTAATTAAAATCATACATTCATTCAATCTTAAAGTGTAATACTCAAGTTTCAACATGGCGGTGTTGAATGCTAGTTAATAGATGCTTTCGAAACATCAGATCTCACGCTTTTGGTGAAGGCGTTCGCTAAAGTCGCCTTCATTAAGCATCATATTTTCTCGTCAACTGAGAGATGCAGATAACTGTGGAGATGGGCAGCTTTTATTAAATGACAATCCATTTGAAAATACATTAACCGACAGATTCAAAGATGGGCGTAGATGGATGAAGTTTTGAAAAAATGAATCGAAGCCTCTCACATCTGCTCGTGTACAATCAAGTGATTTGTCCTCTCATTAATATGGCTATTTTTGGGTG
This sequence comes from Sequoiadendron giganteum, assembly GCA_007115665.2. Lineage (NCBI taxonomy): Eukaryota > Viridiplantae > Streptophyta > Pinopsida > Cupressales > Cupressaceae > Sequoiadendron > Sequoiadendron giganteum. Next base: position 17,201,633 of record CM021110.1, on the reverse strand, counting down.
TTACCCATGTGAATTTAGGGGTGTGCCGTTTTGGCACCTGCCATTTTTTTTTGAATATGTATTCTTATCTTTAATTTAATATAGATAGTTGCCTATTCATGAAACAAAAAAAAAAATGACGGTTGAAAAAGGACCCCACAAAAGAACTTTGTATGATCATTTACTTCATAGTTGAAAAGAAAGAACTATCTACGTGGTGGAAAAGACAAGTTGGCTTCCAAATCAGGGGAAAGGTCAATTAAAAAAGGCAGATGTAAGCTAGGGAAATGGTTGTCTTTCATTCAATTCAATCATTTTTCTTTATATCTAGTTATTTCTCCATCTTACTTCTCATTTGAATCACAAATAGAAGTGCAGATTAAGCTCCAAATTTTGATCTATAATGAGTGTTCAAATATGAAATTCTAAAGCCGAGTTTGATACACAAGTGTTGGCTTGGAAAATATTATATTGCAAACCACTTATGGGAGATAGATTGAGATGTATTATGGTTCAGCCAGCCAATTGCCCATTTTTTCATAATATTAAAAGTTTGAAGGATATTTTTTGGGACTGTTTACATGGTTATTTTCAAACAATTTCCAACAAATTTTTAAGCATTTTTTGAATTAGAAATAAATTCTTGGCTTTGGTATGTAGAATGACGTGATTACGGATTCTATTTGGCAAGTTATTTTAAGAAATATATGGAACAACAGATGTGTTGCTATGTTTTCTAATGACTATTATCTTGTAACTAGTATTGTAAGGTTTTACTTTGATGTATTTCTTCAAGTGGCTTGTTTTATCTTGCATCTTCATGTTTTGTACAAGAAGAATGAGTAGGTCAAGTATCGTCTATAGCAGATGAAAGATCAAGTTATGCAGTTCTAGCTTGATAGTAAACTCAACCTTGGTAATATGTTGTACAACTTATGTAATAGTCTTTTTTGTAGCCTTGTGGCTTGGATATTAGACTTTTTTGTACAACTTATGTAAGAGTCTTTTTTGTAGTCTTGCGACTTAGATATTAGACTTTTTTGTTGTAGATCACTATTCTCTCAACTACTTTTGTAGCCATATTCTTGTAATTTTAATTGTTTTTTCAATATATAAATAAAACAAGGAACTATCACTATATTATAGTGTATGCAGGTGAACAGTCTAACCACTTCATTTAAAGAAATGGGGCTAAGAAAAAGAAGATTTAGATAATGAAATGAGTAAAAAAAATTGTATGTAATCAATAAAAAATAAATATGTATTTCAATGTTGAAGAAGAGACTAAAAAGATTATAACGAATTATAATTATTTGCTTTCTAAAATTAAATATAAGATGAACAAATTAAGGTGCATGTGCTTTTAAAATATGAAACTACTTGTAAACATAGATCAATCATTTATGTGTAACTTTGATTCCTCTATATGTAATATTCTAATATGGAAGTTTAGATTTTCATTAAAATATGGTGGTAACTCTTATGTTTGGCAACTTCTTCATAAAATATTCTATGACAAGACATTAATGAGGAATTAAAATTTTATATTCATAAAAAAGTGGGGCTATTTTATGGAAAGAATCTCATTCATATTTTAGTTGTTATCTTTGATAGGGAAAGTAAGGTGTTGGAAACTTGTTCTCTATCGGTGTTGTATATTGAGACACGCATGTTTACCTTTGAAACATCTACCAATTTATTTAATCTTTTACATCATAGTTTGATACTTGTGTTCAACTGGTGGATTAGAGGGGAAAATACTTTAGATTGAAGATCAGATAATAAAACCTCTTTAACTTCTTGAGGGTAATCTCATGTAGAGTTTATATTTGTTCTAAGACCTTTTACTTTATTTTCTAGCAACCACTTTTACCTAAATGAGAAATATATTATAATGGAGTATTTAATTCATATTTTCATGTTGTTTATTTGATAATAATTTATCATGCAATCTATGGATCCATCTTTTGGGATTTCTTTTTATTTAAATAGTATATATGTGTGTGTGTGTTTATGTATATGTACATATTAATAGAAAAAATTTAACAATAGCATAAATACAAAGAATGAAACTACAAATAAACTCATTCACTGATATTTTATTCATAAACATGTGTAGACACCTAAATTGGACCATTCACATTTCGTCAAATTTATCTCTATTTTTTCTGTCATCTCTTATCTGTGTCAATTAAATAATAATATTATTATTTAATTAATATTACCAATATCCCTAATGTCTCCTAAATCCCTAAGGTATTTATAATTAAATATGTTATCACTTTACCCTTCTCTAAATTAAATAAATAAACCAATTTATTTAATTTTCATTTATCCAATAAGAATTAAATTTAATATTTAAATCCTGACTTTCTCTCTCTTAATCACATCCTCTATAATTCTAACCTAATCCTAATCCACTTGTTTAATCTATCATTAAGTATGTACACATTCTTAATTCATGATTAGGAGGTGTCACATCCTCCAACATTTGCAAGTGGCCTTTATCCTCATCATTAGCCCAGTCTCTTACCTAATTATCTTTCTTGCACAACTTAATCCTTTGATTAAGACAACCTAATCTCCTTGTCATTTATGGCACTTCCCTTTAGTCAACCCTTCATTAATGCTTTCTCCTTTTGGAGAAGCAATCTCCATGCCCTTAAAGAATTTTTAACTTCTTTTTATTCTTCCCATGTCCCAAAGAATTTTTAATTCTTTTTTATCTTTTTCGTAAACAATAAAAAAGAATTTTTACTTCCTTTAGTCAAATCTACCCAATGATTTGGGAAGAGTGAAAATAATTCCTTTATGAGGAAGATCTTACCCATACTTCTAAGGTACTTGAAAAGTACCCTTTATCCTCTCACCTCTTCTCATGGTGACAAATGTCACCACCATGTAGGTTGAGATCCTTGATCTTCTCCATGACTCCATCCTAGCCATCCATTTTACTCTCCCCCTTGCTAATGACTACACTTAGACATTTTTGCAAAGGATCCATTAGCCATTCATGCAACCTTGTGATCTTACAACCAACATTGAGAAAAATCTAAGTGTTATGCTAACAAAATCAACATTGACCACAAATCTAATCGCAACCAAGGGGCAATCATGGCATCAATCTCTTCATCAACTCCATTTTCAGTTGATTTGGAGTAGGTTTGAGCTTCTTAGTCCTTATCTTGAGTTTTTGTTTTGATTTTGCATTTTCTTAGTTTTCATTGTAATTTCTTTACATTTTACAGTACAAAATCATTGCACACATTTTTGGCACACCTAGTGGGACCCACATCACATGTTTGTTAATCATTTCTTTGCATTATTTGTGTTTTTGTAGTTGCGGGTTTTAGCTTTAGAGGCAGATCTGTTGCATAAGCAGATACACCTTCTTTAGGGGCAGTTGTGCCTTCTTCAAGGGCGAATGTGCTTTGGATCTTACCCCTTCCAAATATTTGAATCTTCAGAGGCAAATATGCCATTGCACAGGCGGACTTGTAGATAGGAAGACCTAAAACCTTAAGAGGCAGCTTTAATACACAGGCAGACCTGAAATCTTGATAAGCAAATCTAACTCCTTCAGAGGTGAATATATTTGACAGGTGGCTGCATATCTTTTAGGGGAAGCTCCGCTATGCTCATAGATAGCCCTACTGGTATCTTTTTTTGTGTTTTCATTTTAGATTTTCATTTTGTTACTAGATTATCACTAACCAGCTAACCTATCTATTTGTGTTTGTGAGATTCCTTCATTCAATTATAGCCTCGTTTATCGAAGATCAGTGAATCAAACTCTTAACTTGTTTCTTGCAAGATGATCAGTCGAAGACTGTGTATGTATTTTATCACTAGTTAGGAACACTTTGTTTCTTTGAAGGGTCAATTTACTTGTGTGTCATATAATTTGGAGTTTCTTATCAACATATTCTCTCCCCTTACATTGTTCAGTGAGCCTAGGGATCAAAAATCACAAGTTAACTCAAGTCCTTTGTGAATCATCCTAGGTGTGCTAGTTTTGTGTGTATTCTCTCTCCTTGCACTACATGCAAACTTGGAGATCAGATACGTTTAGCATTACCTTCCCTTTAGGAGGCCTACTTGGAGATTTCATCACCATAAGGGACGACCTCAACCATGTGAACTGACAAGGTATAGAAATGGGGGAGAATGAAAGTTATACCTCAATCCAATCACGCCATGTCTAGCGAAGCTTTGAATCGAGGTGATTCTAAGTTAGGAGTGCAAGATTGGTTCAAGCATCTTAACTGTCATTCCCAACCCATGCTTGTGACATGGTAGTGTTCACAAATGTGCTTCACGCACCCTCTTGGTGTTTCGAGGATGTACTAAAGAGCTTGTGATCAGCCTAGCTTATGACCTTTCGATCGTTGCCTATCGTAGTGTAAGGTACAATATCATGCTCGAAGCTACTCACCATGTAAACCCTTGAGTAGAGGTAGAAGTTTTTCAGGGAAGGTCTTAGGACCTCTAGAGAAAGGGAGAAAGTGAGATCGTTGTCGCTTTAGGCCTGTGTCATTGAATCCCTATCTACCGACTCTCGTTGAGCAATACTCTTCACCAATCTCAAGATATTAGTCTCATGGTTGGTGGACCTATGGTAGGTTAACACACCCAGTTCACTAATTTAGGCTTGTGTTGTTTGGTGTGTCTTTTTGTCGATACCAATGATTGTCTTCAACCCATCCTAGGTCTTGCCTTTCCATTTTTTGAGTCATCCTTTATCATTGGGTCAGTTATCTCTTGATAGGCGAATATGCATCCTTCAAAGGTAGACCTACTTTGTTGATATGCAACTGCACTTTATTTAGAGGCAGTTGCATTTTCCTCATCCAGTCTATCCACTCAGTCAATCCTTCATAGGTGAATACACTTTGTTCATCATCCAGTCTATCCACTCAGTCAATCCTTCATAGGTGAATACACTTTGTTCAGAGGCAAATTTGTTGTGTTGATAGGTAGCTGCGCTCTATTCACAGGTAGTTGTGCTTTCCTAGTCTAGTCTACCCTATCAGTCAATCTCCCAATAGGCGGAAATGCTTTGTTTAGAGGCGGATCCATTGTGTCCATAGGTGGCTCCGCTATTTCGATAAGCGGATATGTTTTCCATCATTGTAAATCATCCATAGGAAGCTCCTCTCTGTTCAGAGGTAGATATGCTTTTCATAATGGTCATCCTCGATCTAGGAAGATACACTCTATCGATAGGCAGATTTACTTTGTTCTTGGGAAGCTCCATTGGTCACTAAGTAACCCCCCTTCTTAGGCAAATACACTCCGTCGAGAAGTGGATTTGCTCTATTCTTGCGTGGCTCCGCTAGTCACTAGTCAACCTTCCACCTTAGGTGCATACACTCTGTCGATAGGTGGATGCACTTTACTCAGAGACAGATCTATTCATAGGTGGATGCGCTCTATCCATAGACGGATATGCTCTGTTCTTAGGTGGATCTGTTTGCCATAGAAAAAATTGAGAGTGAATCCTTTTGACCAGAGATTGCCTTTATTGTTCTAAACACAATCTTGCAGTCAAAAAAAAATTCAGGCTTCTCAATTTTTTTGTACCATCCATTTTTGTCACACTATATTTTCCAAAAGTCATTGAATCATCATTCTAATCACACAAGAACATCCTTAATCACATTTTATCGCTATCCCCATCATCAAACATCATAATCTAGCCTCCTAAACATCAATTTGAGAACTTTTTAATCTAAATAAATCAATTGATCAATCCACATCGTCATCTTTATGCTTTCTTAGGAACGTCGTCTGTCCTGAGTCAGTAATTGCACTCGGCCAAATCAACTTACCTCGAGCTAGAGGTCTAGTTCATGCTGATATCACCCATGCTTGAGAACATTGCCTATCTCAAGTACAATCCAATCATCATCATCCTGTCTATTTGAGAACGTTGCCTGTCTCAAGTAGCAATCAATCTCATATCATCAAATCAAGTTTTCAAACTTAATTGGAGTGCTAACTTAATCCATCACTTAATCAATCATTTAATGGATAATCAAATCAATCAATCCAACCTCCAAATATCATCCTTTAGCTTTGTCCTTGGGCTAGAATCATCTTAATTATCCAATCTAATCTATCTCTTCATTTTTCATGCCCATAACCACTCGATTGTAGTTGAAAAGGCTCATGGAGCAACAACAACAGTTCCACCAATCGGCTCATCCAACCAATCCGCCTAACATCGTGGGATCCCAACAAACCAACATGCAGGGTGATCCATTGAATTTAAATTCCTCTCATGGACAAGTATCTCTCGAAGAAGGAATCCTACCAATGTACAAATGGCTGACCGTCTTCTTAGTGAACGTTTTGAGGCCATCCTTGCTACCCGACTGCCAAAAATCATAAGAGGGCTAAGAGAATCCTGATGCGTTCCCAATATGAATACCTTGAATGAATTGATAAGGACTATGACATAGCTCACAATATCTTCTTGTCGGTTCACCGGTCCACTTTCGTGGAATAACAGGTAACGAAACGATAAGAAAAATGGCAATGTCTGTGCAGTATCCTGGATGCACATTTGACCACTACAGTATTGAAAAATTGATGTAGTGGTCGGTTTATAGTGTAGTGTTCGAATCTTTCTAGTGTCTTAAAAGTGCACTACTCAAGTTTCAAGAGGGCGGCATTGAATGCTAGTTAACAGCTGCTTTCGAAACATCAGATCTCCCGCTTTTGGTGAAGGCGTTCGCTAAAATTGCCTTCATTAACTAAGCATCAGATTTTCTCCTGAACTGAGAGATTCAGATATCTGTGGAGATGGACGGTTTTTATTATATGACAATCCATTTGAAAAGACATTAACCGGGAGATTCAAAGATGGGCGTAGATGGATGAACGTTTCGCCCTCTCACATCTGCTCGTGTGCAATCACGTGATTATCCTCTCATTAACATCACGGTTGAAAAAGGATCCCACAAAAAGGCTTTTTATAATCATTAACGTCATAGTTAGAAATAAGGAACTATCTCTACATTTATAGCATATGCAGGTGAATAGTCGAACCACTTACATTTCTTTAAATGGAGTGGTTAGACTGTTCGCCTGCATATGCTATAAATGTAGTGATAGTTTCTTATTTCTAATTATGACGTATAAAAAGATCAAGGTATATGCAGGTGAATAGTCGAATCACTTACATTTCTTTAAATGGAGTGGTTAGACTGTTCACCTGCATATGCTATAAATGTAGCGATAGTTTCTTATTTCTAACTATGACGTATAAAAAGATCAAGATATAGTTAACGAATTGAGGGAAAAAAATGTATTTAATTGAATAAAAATGTGTATCTTGATATTGAAGAAGAGTCGAAAAGATCACAATGAATCATTGTTACTTGCTTTTTAAAATTAAATTTAAAAACAACAAATTAAAGTGTTTGTTACTTGCTTTCTAAAATTAAATCTAAGATGAACAAATTAAGGTGCTTGTGCTTTATAAAATATGAAACAACATGTAAACATGGATCAATGATGCATGTGTAATTTGGTCTCTTTATATGTAATATTATATTTTAATTAATTAATTTATGTGGTGAGCCCTATCCTTATTTTTCAAATAGGAATATAAAACTATTTTCATAAAGGAGTCAAGGTTTAGTAGTAATAATTAAAATAATAATAAATAATATGGAAGTTTAGATTTTCATAAAAATATTATGGTATTCCTTATGTTTGACAACTTCATGACAAATTCTATGACAAAACATTAATGAAGAGTTAAAATTTGGTATTCATATAAAAGTGGGGCTATTTTATGAAAAGAATCTCACATTCATAATTTAATGGTTATCTTTGATAGGGAAAGTGAAGTGTTGAAAACTTGTGCTCTATTGGTGTTGCATATTGAGACCCACATGTTTACCTTTGAGACATCTACAAATTTATTTAATTTTTTACGTCATAGTTTGATGTTTGTGTTCAACTGTAGGATGCAAGGACAAAATATTTTAGATTAGGAGATTAGAAAATGAAACCTCTTTAATTTCTTGAGGGCAAGTATTTAATTCATATTTACATGTCGTTTATTTGATAATAATTTGTCTTATTTGAATATATTTAATCAATTCTAACATATTTGTATTGTTCATGCAATCTATTGATCCATCTTTTAAGATTTCTTTTTATTTAAATAGTGTCTATGTGTGTGTACATATATGCTTATATGTATACATGTATAAGTACATATACATAAATATGGACTTAACATCTACAATAATAACATGTTTAGAGTTGATGGGTCTTAGTGTAATTTATTTTTATTAATACGACAAATTTTTAATTTCACATGTTTAACCAAGAGGTGAAGAATCAATTTAACTATTGTTCTAACTACCTCCAACCATAAATTTGATAGGTTTAGAATATTATGGTATATGAAAATTCACAATACTTGTATACTCTTGATAAATATGATGTTTTTTGGTCTTATCATCCCCCAAATTCATATAGTAAGTGGAAATTCAAGAATAAGAGGACTAACAAGTATTGTATCCATGGTGGATTTTGATAACATGGTTTTTAACTTGAAACCAACAAGATTATTATGTGACCTAGTAGGGGTCTTAACACTTTTCTTTAAGTACTTTTTGTCTTTACCAATATTTTGATTTGAATTGCTTGAAGGAGGAACATAATTTTTGATAGCATATTTCTTCTTTGTTGAGGTGTTTGATCTTGTAATTGATCTTGTAACCTATTTATTTCCACAACATCTTGTGTTGATTACAAAATTGTATTAGCAAAGGCTTGGATTGACACTAGCATTTGGATATTATCTCTACTTCTTATTGCTTGCTAACATTGATTAAAAGGATAACATGCTATTGGTGTATAATGTGGACATGATTACAAATATTAAACACATATTTAGGTCAAGGCCCACTAATAAAGCTCGGATATAATACAATTCACAAAATAATACGGTTTTTATTATCAAATAGAAATGGTTCAGTTTCTTATCACTCCAATAGTTTTCTTTTTCTATATACTATTAGTGATATACCAAACCTCTCAATAGGATGTTTCTTTTGATATTAGAAGAAGCTCATCCTTTTCATAAACCCATCCATACATAGAAGAGACATTAAAGTATGTGAGAGTAGAGAGGTACATGGCACAATAGTGGCGAATGAATAATTGAGAGAAATGAAAATGAAAATAAAATTTGACTGTTGTTATTTCTCCCCAACAATTCATAGGGACAAAGTCATAGTCAATATCCCTGCTATTGTAGTTATGTTAGATATTAGATGCAATAATTTCAACGTGAAAGCTTAACCCATAAATGTAAACTAGTAATATCAATTTGTTTAATTTATAAAATTTATTTTGATTTTAAAAATTTTATTTACACCAAAATAACTGACTTATTGCTTGAAATATTCAATTCCTTCTTAAAATAAAAAGATGTTAAGCATAACTTCTTAAATAATTTATTTCCACTATTTTAAATTACCCCTAAATATAAAATTTTGGATTTAAACTGAAACACCCCACATTTAAAATACCTCCAACTTTAAAACAGCCACAGAGTAGAAAATTGTTGCCCAGAAACCCATGCAAAATTAACATGGACTAGACTAAGCACTACATGCAACAAGAAAACCTTCACCAAAAATGAAGAAAGTTCTGCTTAAAAGGCTGCATAAACTGCGTGATCTTTTCATAATGAGCTCATGGAGTCGTGATTGCAGAGATGGTAAAGAAAAGATTTAAGTTTTGAATCTCTAAGTTCCAAGTGAGACTCTTATCCAGATCCCTCGCCTTGTGAAACAAGATCTTGCGTGAGCTAAACAGAAAAATGTTAGGAAACTGCCTAATGTCGAACTTGCAATCTGGCAAAGAGCAAACATAGAACATCCACTTACAGAGGTCCATATGACTGGAAATTCTAGTGCGTATTTTCAATGCTTATGAGATAAATGGAGTTTGAAATAAAGGATACCATAGGTAAATGGAAGACACAGTTATACGCTAGCCTAGCCCATGGATTCTTTCATAGAATTACATGCGGGTGATGCAAAAATAACATGTGGGTATTGCATACATGTATGGAAAAAAGACATATCTCGGAATATTGAGCACTAATGAACAAAATATACTTGAAGGAAAACAGGCAAGACAAAAAAAAATTTCACAGAAAAATAATTATCTTATATTCATAAAAATTTCTTCAGACACTCTAAAACAAATTTGCTGCTTCAGAGCAATATATAATTTTCTTCACTATCTCTGAAAAATTTACAACTACCAACCTTATAAAGATTCTTCACGGCAGCTAGAAGAGTAACAGCAATAAATTACAAAAGTTTAATGACATTTAAGTAATGCCAAGTTGTCATTGTCCAAACGCTTAAAGAACAAGTCCATTCGATATAAATAACCGTCCTTTTAACATAATTGTCCGCCAGCACATACCCCACTAACTATTGCTGTCAAAATGAACAAAACCGCATTACCGTTGTGAAAGCAAGACCGGCCAACGGTACCACGGGGATACCGCACAACCACGAGGGGGCACGAAGGAGACCGTGGGGCCACGGTTAACCGTGCTACCGCGGTTGGCAAACAGGCAAGCCACGATGAAGCAGTGGACACTGCGCCACCACGGGCGGTCAGAGATGAAGCCGCGGGACAACGGTAACACCGCTCAAGCAGTTAACCCGCTCAACCGCGGTTAGTAAAAGATGAGGTTGCGGTATTGCAGTGGACACCTCGGTATCGCGAGCTAGGAAGTTTGAAGGTGCAGTTGTGCGGTGAGAGCCAGAAAGACGCGTGGGAGTTGGGAGAAATCCCAACACTCCCCCTTTATCGCAACTCCCGCAGTCTTTGACGCCTAGTCGGTCTCTCTGGTGAATGAAATTATCTTTGCCCAGTGCCTTTGTAAGAATGTCTATGGCTTGATCTTCTAATCTGCAAAAAACTAAAGAAATCTCCCCTTCGTTGATCAGCTCCCTGATAAAATGAAAGCGGGTATCTATATTATTTCTCCTCTTATGAAATACTGGATTTTTCGAAAGAGCAATGGCTGAGTTGTTGTCGCAAAAAAAAAAATTTGCTTCTATCTGTTCATGTTGAATCTCTTTCAAAACTCTCCTCATCTAGATTGCCTAGCACGAAGCACTTGTTGCTGCAACATATTCAGCTTCGGTTGATGATAAAGTGACTATTGGTTGCTTTTTAGAAGCCCGTGAAACAACTCCATTGCCAAAATGGAAAACATAACCAGATGTGCTCTTCCTATCATCGATGCTCCCAGCACAATCACTATCTGTATAACCTATCAACTTGAATTCATCTGATTTTGTATACTGGATGCCATAATTTTTTGTTCCACTGATATATCTGAGGATTCTTTTGCCAGCCTTCCAATGTGTATCCTTTGGAGTTTCCATAAATCTGGAAATTAAGCTGACTGAATACATGATGTCTGGCCTTGTGGCTATTAAATACATCAGACTTCCAACAAGCTGTTTATACAAAGTTGAATTAATTTTTGAACATTTATCCTCTTTACTCAGCTTCAAACCAATCACCATTGGAGTAGGAGCAGATTTACAATTCATCATATGAAATCTTTTTAAAACATCATTAGCATACTTTGCCTAAGAAATAAAAATACCTTTTTCATCTTGATTAACTTCAATACCCAAAAAATATCTCATCAGACCCAAGTCTGTCATTTCAAACTCCTTCATCATTGCTCCTTTAAACAAATCAACTAACAGATCTCCAGTGAAGACTAAATCATCTACATTAAGACATATGATCAAGATTTTACCATCTTCATTCATTTTAGTGTACAAGGTTGGTTCACTGCTGCATCTGATGAAACCATTCTATGTAAAATAACTGTCTATTCTGCTATACCGAGCTATTGGGGCTTGTTTCAGACCATACAACGCTTTCTTTAACTTTTAGACCTTGACTTCTTGACCCAATATTTCATATCCAGGTGGTTGTTCAATATATACTTCCTCCTCAAGATAGCCATTGAGAAATGTTGATTTCACATCCATTTGGTGAACTAACCATCTGTTATGTGCTGCTATGGCCAATATCATTCTAACTGTATCAATTCTAGCTACAAGTGCAAAAGTCTCTGTATAATAAATTCTAGGTTGTTGTGCATAACCTTTTACAACTAGTCTTTCTTTGTGCTTCTACACTTCACCGTTTGCATTCAATTTTGTCTTGTAAATCCATTTAACTCCAATTGCATCTTTGTCTTTTGGAAGACTCTGCAACTCCCTTGTCTGATTGTTTTCAATTGAGTCAATTTCTTCATCCATTGCTGTTATCCACTTATCTTCCTTAATTGCATCTTCATAGTGGATTGGATCTTCAGCTTGAGAATAAAATGCAAAGAGTGTGAATTGTTGTGAATTATTCTCACCTTCATTCTGATAATAGATATCACTGATGTTTCTGATTTTTTGTCTTCTCATGCTTGCCAGTGTTGGATTTGAAAGATCACTTGAATTTGTTGATTGTGGTCTTGAAGGTCCTATGCCAAAATTTCTTGTTGTAGATGGCGTTTATAGTTCTCTTGTTGCTGCTCTCACATTGCTTGATGGTGTCACTTGTTGACCACTCACTTGAGTTTGAATTGGTATAGTAGTAGGAACATTTGTTGGTACAGAAATTTCATTTTCCTCTTGAGGGATATTGACAGCTACATTGATTGTACTCTCTCTACTTCCATCCCAAGCTTCATCTTCAACAAACAGAACATCTCTACTTATTATGACGTTTTTATTTGTTGGATTATAAAGCTTATACGCTTTGGATTCATCACTATATCCAACAAATATGCATTTATCTCCTTTATTATCAAGTTTTCTTCTCAATTCATCAGGTACATGTGTGTATGAAACACATCCAAAAACTCTCATGTGAGATACACTCTGCTTTTTTCCAGTCCATGCTTCTTCAAGAATGATATTCATGACACTTTTGATTGGGCATCTGTTCATTATGTATGTTGCACATGATACAACTTCAGCCCAGAACTCATTTGTCAAATGCCTAGCTTTCAGCATACTCCTAGCCATCTCCATTATCATTTTGTTCTTTCTCTCAACTATCCTGTTCTGTTGAGGTGTATATCTAGTTGTGAACTGCTTGTGAATACCATGATCTCTGCAGAAAGTTAAGAAAGTTCTCTTGAAATATATTCTCCTCCTCTATCTGTCCTCAACACTTTAATAAAATGACCACTCTTCTTTTCAGCAAGAGATTTAAACTGACGGAAGAAATCAAACACTTCACTTTTGTGCTTTAAAAAATAAACCCATGTCTTCCTTGAATATTCATCTATAAAAGTCAAAAAATATAAACTACCACCTATTGAAGGTGTCTACATTGGACCACAAAGACCTGAATGAACAATTTCTAAAGGGACTTTAGCTCTTGTTGATTTCCCTACTGGGAATGACTCTCTATGATACTTTCCTAGAATACACCCTTCACAAACTCTCTTAGTTTTTTCAATTAAAGTTATTCCCTTAACCATACTCTTCCTATGAAGCAAATTCAGACCACCAAAATTCGAATGACCAAATATTAAATGCCACAGCCAATTTTCATCTTTTACTTCTGCCTGAAAGATAGTGTGAGTAATAGTTTATACCTCTTGTGCTTGTGCATAGTTTTTTCTCAAATCTGGCTGAATTCTCAAAGGAAACATTCTGTTGTTTTTCATTTTGATCTTAGCAATTAACTGACCACTTGGGTATTTGTCTAAAATTGTGCACAGTCCATTTTTGAAAGTTACTCTATAACCCTTTTGAACTAACTATCCTACACTCATCAAATTGTGTTTAAGACCTGGCACAAAGTAAACATCTAAAATATACTTTTGTTCCCCCTGCTTGGTTAAAATATTAACATTTCCCTTTCCTTTAACTGATACTTTGTTGTCATTACCCAGGGTGACATCAAACTTAATATTCTCATCTAGACTTGTGAATAACTCTAAATTTCCTAGTCTTTTTTGTTTGTTTGCTGTTGTTTTTTGTTGGGCAGTTGTATTTTTTTGGTGGACCAATGGTGGTCTTTTCTCTTTCTTGTAAACTTCGTGGTTTCGGGTCCCTGTAAAACCCATTTTACCCTTTTATCAAAAACTCTAAATTTCCTATCATGTGATTACTACAGCCTGAGTCTAAGAACCAAACGTCTTTTTCACTAGCTTGTGCTACATTACAGGCCAGAAACATTGTACTCTTATCTGGTCTTTGTTCTTGACTCTCTTTAGTAAAATTTGCATTATGTCTACCCATATCATACTGTTTCTTCCTACACTCATTCATATAATGTCCAAACTTTTTATAGTAATAGCATTGGACCTACGATTTTTCATACCTTTGACCTTGTGGTTGATTCTGAGATGGGTTTTGGCTGCTGCCTCTTCCACTTAAACTTCACGGGCTGTTTCTTCCACCTCTATTAAAACTTCTTCCTCTTGCTCTAAAATTTGACCTTCCTCTACCTCTTCCTTGGTTAATTGAAGCCTGTGACTTGAATGCATGCTCCAATGACATATTAGTTGTTCTGTTGAGCCTGTGCTCATGAGAAATGAGTGAAGCATAAATCTCATCAACTGAATATTGAGTGAGGTCCTTTGTCTCCTCTATAGTTACTGCAATTGATTCAAACTTTGTGGGTAAACACCTCAAAATATTCTCTACCACTTTGACATCTTCTAGTGTCTCACCATGTGTTCTTATCTGGTTCACCAGTCCAATTATCTAGGTGAAATATGAATCTACAGACTCATTATCCTTCATATACAGAGTCTCAAACTCTCTTCTCAGTATTTGTAACTTTGCATTTTTTACTTTCTCCATTCCTTGGTAAGCAATTTGTAGAATGTCCCATGCTTGCTTGGACCTGGTTGTAGCTGAAATTCTTGTAAAAATGCTCTCATGCACTCCTTGTAAAATAAAAAAGTGATCTTTTGAGTCCTTCTTCTTGTTGTCTTTCAGTAAGTCTTTCTCTACTTGTGTCAAGGCATTGTATGATGTTGCATCTGTCGGCTCTGGAAAACCATTTTCAACAAATTCTCATAATTCTTGTGAACAAAATAAAGCTCTCATTGTGATAAACCAGTAGTCATAATTTTTGTCATTCAACTAAGGAATTTGGGGATTACTCAAGCTTGTGCTTGCAGCCATGTTTTTCATACACTCTAAGACACTCTTCAGATATGGAGAACCTGCTCTAATACCACATGAAGGAAAACAGGCAAAGACAAAAAAAAAAATTCACAGAAAAATAATTATCTTATATATTCATAAAATTTTCTTCAGACACTAAAACAAATTTGCTTCTTCAGAGCAATATATAATTTTCTTCATTGTCTCTGAAAAATTTATAACTACCAACCTTATAAAGATTCTTCATGGCAGCCAGAAGAGTAACAGTAATAAATTACAAAAATTTAATGGCATTAAAGTAATGCCAAGTTGTCATTGTCCAAACGCTTAAAAAACAAGTCCATTCGATATAAATAACCATCATTTTAACATAACTATCCGCCAACACATACCCCACTAACTACCGCCGTCAAAATGAACAAAACCACATTACCGCGGTGAAGGCAAGACCGGCCAGTGGTACCATTCGGATACCACACAACCACAAGGGGGCACGAAGGAGACCGCGGGGCCACGGTTAGCTGCGCTACTGCGGTCAGTAGACAGGCAAGCCATGGTGAAGCAGTGGACACCACACCACCACGGGTGGTCAGAGACGAAGCCACGGGACAGCAGTAACACTACTCAGGCAGTTAACCCGCTCAACCGTGGTTAGCGAAAGATGAGGCCGCGGTATTGCGATGGACACCTCGGTACTGCGAGCTAGGAAGTTTGAAGGCACGGATGCATGGTGAGAGCCAGAAAGACGCACAGGAGTTGGGAGAAATCCCAAAAATATTGAGCATAGGTTAATGCAGTGAAAATTTTGATGAAGCAAGAGCTTGGAAAATTTGAATCTAAATATTGAAATCTGTACTTTTTTCTAATTGGAAAAATGCATATAGTATTAATAGAAAAGAATGTGTGATACAAAAAGTTTGAAGGAGATGCTTTCAAGACTAGAATTTTGAAAGATAAAACTTAAGAATGAATTCTACTATAACAATGCATTACAAAGAGGAACAAATCAGCATAATATAGTTCAATAAAATAGTAGAAATGTAGATTGCAAATTAAAATAAGATAAATATCACAGTTTTCCAAGAGTCTATAGTAAATGATCCTTCATAATGATATTTTTCATTGTGGGTAGAGATTAATTGTGGTTCTTACCAATAGCTACCAGTTGAGATTGCACTTGATATATTTAAGTCTTGAGCTTTGAATTGTAGCTAAGTTTCTCTTTCAAGGCTTTAGCAAGAGTTGACTACTGCAAAATAATACTAGAGAATAAACCATGCATAATCACTTCCATAGGTGGGAAGGCATTAGAGAAGACTATTTTATATTGAAGCATTCAAATATATAATGGGATACATTGATGAAAATATTCTGAAATCATATTCTATGAACAATGCAGCCCAATGTGTTGATTTTCATCTTACTTTTATGCTAAATATAATAGGAATAAAGGAAAAAATTGTTTGCCAAATTTGATGAGTATGCTTGCACGTCCAAAAATAATGTTTAATGGTTCCTAACTTGCGACAAAAAAGACATTTGGTGGAGTGAGAAGTGAGAAAGGTGGGGTGTTCTTCCACAACAATTTTATAGTAGATAATCTTCCATGTCAAAAATTATTCTTTAGCTTCAGCTTTGGATTTCCAAATAGAAAGGCTCAAGTTGAACCACTGGACTCAGACCAACTTAGTCTCCATTTCAAATTTAACCTTGGTTGTATTTGGATTGAAGGGAGAAGTTTATGTTAAATTAGCTTGAGAGGGAAACTTTTTATATTATAGCCTAGAAACCACCTCCAATCTTTAAAAAAATTGTATGTTTATGGTTGTAGAAATTTTTAATCAAAGAGTTAGAGGAACAACACCATGCACCTTGTGAATTTCATTGATAAGAGTGTTGGACAATTTGAAGTCACGTTTGAGTTGCATGCCACTTTTCCAAGTTAATGATGAGAATTCTCAAATGTTCCTAAATTTTGTGATGTTTTTTTTAATAAGATCTTACTATACAATCAAGAGAGTTAATAGCAAGAGGTTGCTCATGTAAGTATATCAATCTATTCCACCAAATAGATCAAGTAGAATAACTCATCCCATGATTAATATCTTGTCCTTTCTATTCAAGAAGAGGAGACACATGTTGCCAAGCTTTCCATATGCTTAAAAATTATTTGGAAGCTTTTGATTTAAAATGTTTTTCCACAAGGATTTTATCTTTCCACCCAACCTCTTTTGTAGCATTATTGATTTAGCGGTAGCAATTATGTTCCTAATAAGAGCTTCCATGGTGTTTCTCCATGAATATTTCTAATAATTCATTTGGCTATGTTGTTGATCCCTTGTATAAGGGGATCAATCACTCCTAAACCCCCTTTAACATTTTGGCTAAATATAATATAGCCATGAAGCAATTGGATGATCTTTTTTTATTCTATTTCCCCCAAATAAGCCATCTAATTAATTGAGTTGGTTAATTATAAATTCCTTTTGAGGGAAGCAAACATGATGAAATATAAGCATGACTAGCTATGAGGACTTTGTTGGAAATTTGATTGCGTCCAGCCATAGAAAGAGTTTTGTTTGACCAAATTTCAAGCTTTCTTTTTAGTTTGTGGATGAAGCATTTCCACATGTTAGATAATGAAACTCATATCCCAAAGGGGATTCCAAAGTATCTTGAAATTACACCATGATTGTATAATTTCCATTGTGGAGGTGTCCAAGGAGGTGGTTGATCAACTAAAGCCATCCAAAATCCAAATTTATTAAGAGAGATTTGAGAGCTAGTAGCTAAACAAAATAGGTCCACGACTTTGAAGGTGTTGTTGAGTTATTCTTGAGAGTTTTGAATGATTAATAAGCTATCATTAGAAAAATGAGAACTAAGAGCAATTGCATGTCACTAGGTAAAGAAATATCATGAATGAGATTCTAATTTTTCATCCAGATGAAAAAGGTATCCAAGTGCATCAATTGTGAGAACATGGAGGAATGGAGCTAAGGGATAGACTTGCATTATCAATCATTAAAGAGGAAATGTTTGAGTGATTGAACCATTGATTGATATGAAAGCATTAGCATCAAAAAAGAGATTTTTTATGTGGGAAATGAGCTTAGGACAAAATCCTAACCATTTAAGAATTTTAAATATGTACTACCACCTGATCCTATCATATGCTTTGTCAAAATCCAATTTGATGAGATCCAGTTCAAGTTGTGTTGATTCCACAATTTTCCTAG
The DNA here is from genome assembly GCA_007115665.2 of Sequoiadendron giganteum. Classification (NCBI taxonomy): domain Eukaryota; kingdom Viridiplantae; phylum Streptophyta; class Pinopsida; order Cupressales; family Cupressaceae; genus Sequoiadendron; species Sequoiadendron giganteum. Next base: position 17,183,209 of record CM021110.1, on the reverse strand, counting down.
CCAACACAAAGTTGTCTAGTATGAATCTTCCTCCTATAAATCCAATTTTATTGAGCCTAAAATGTTTTTCACTATGTGTTTAATTATTTTAGCATTCCTTTGGCTATAATCTTGTAGGAGGTATTAAGGAGATTAATCAGTCTCCACCATGAAATGTTGTTCTCATTTTTTTCCTTTAGGAATTAATTTAATCAACCTTTTCAAATAATAGAGGGGCCTAGGGATGCTTGTGATAAGGCTTCTTTATAGACATCATAGAAGTCCTCCCTAATTAAAGGCCACACTGTTTTCTAAAATTTTGTAAACTGTAAACCATCAATTTCAAGAGTTTTTGAGCTAGACATATACTTCAAGACAACATCAAACTCTTCAAGGGTGAGAAAGAAATCTAAGTTTTTTTTTCAAGATCGATCTTATTAGGAATTCAATTTTCAACCATATCTTCAATTATATCTTGAAGTTGATCATCTTCAACGAGATCAATAAAAAACTATCGATAATACTAAAAAACTATAGAAATTTGATATCAACAATATTGTCATGTTTGTGCCCCTCTTGATCATATATATACATTATTCTTTCTTAAGAATGTTTTTGTTTGAGATAACTAAAATATATTTTTGTTCCTTTTTCTCCTTTCATCCAATAAATCTTAGCACTTAATTGAGCTCCTCGACATTGATAAAATTCAAATCTTCTAAGTTTCATTTTAGTATCCATAGAAACATGTTAAAGATAGATGTTGGTTGGCATCAAATTTAAAAGAACTCTATGTTTTTCCAATTGGTATCTTAATTTTTTTCCATTCTAGATATTTTTATGGCAATTTTTTTCCCATAAGATCTTAGGAAAGTAGTTCAATAGATAATAACATCATTCCATTAGTGTAACCAACTATTATTTTATTAAGGTCTAGGGGCATCGTTACAAATGGAGATAAGCGAAGCAAGGCTATTAGGATGGTTAAGGTGAGAAGTGTTGATCTTGAAGGGCGAACTAGTGGACTAGGATGGGCAAGAAGAAAGTTGACCTGTCACCAAAATTGGGAGGTTATATGAAAGAGAAGCAAAAATATCAAATTTAATAAGAGTGTTTGTGAAGAGGGGACAATGGAAAGAGAATCAACTATGCAGAATCTATTAAGATGGCTAAATTTCTTTAAATCACTATGAGTCGAGTTATACCAAGTAAACCAATGATGAATATAATGATATCTTTTATCTAAAATGGGGTCATTAACTCCCATGGTATTTCTTGTTAGGATCCAAGCATCAAATTATTTTTGGAATAGTTTATGAGGGATGAACCAACTTCTATCACAATGTTCTTCCACCATGTTAAAATCAACTCCCCATAAATATTAAGTCATTGGGAGATTAAGAACCATCCATTCCCATAATTTGATTCAAGATGAGGAACCATTGGGAGCATAGATGAGGTAGAGACCAATAGATCTTCCTTGGAACAACAGTAAGCACCACACAAAATTATTATTGGGATCTACTCATGAAGAAATAATAAATCTAGCTGCCCAAGGTGCAATTCTGAACATTTCACCCCCACTTCCCCCATTATAAAGAGTGGTTTTAAACCAACTATCCTTCCATAAGTATTAAAGGGAAATTTATAGGTGAGTTTCTCCAATTTTGACTTCCTATAGGAAAATTATGTCTTCTAGATTTGTAGAGATTTCTTAACATGAAATTTTCTTAAGGGGATAGATAAACCCGTAACATTCTATGACATGACATAAAACTTCATTGAACTTTGGGTAGGCAATCCATATCCTCTAACTCTAGAACTTTGAATTGATTATCCCATAAGGATTCGTGTTGTTGAAGATGAATTATTTCCCTAGAGTGGTCCTCAACAGGGGATCTAGACCTTTTCCTAAGAGGGCCTAGAGAGGGAGATATAGCTCTAAGAGTAGTGGATTGATTCTCATAGCTTTGATCATTCAACTAAAAATTTGAGATTTCCTTTCTTTTCTTAATCATCCTTCATCCTTCCACAAGGATGGCCTCCTTGTAAGATGTAAGTTTATTTGAAGAACTTGGAATTGGGGAATGAGGAGGGTTATGAATAAAATTTTCCACAAGAGAGCCCGATGACAAGAAAGAGAATTATGGAAGGGCCTTAATTAAGAAGGGGAAAGGGTTAGTGAGGGTTGTATGGAGGGGAGAGAAAGGGGAACATTTCCTTGTGGTGAGTCATCAAGAGAGTGATAAACATGATCAACGAAAGGAGTAGAAAGTGGTGAATGCGTTAGTGATGAAGGGGTGGAATTGGCTTTAGGTTTTCAAGCAAGGAAATTTATAATTAAATGTCCTTTACGAAATTAAAAATAAGAATTGGGTTTATTAAGATATAAGAAATAGGTTGAGAAAAGAATGATCCTAGAACAAAAATTTGGAGGGTATCATGTAGATTTTGGTTTAGGTCAACTTAAATTTAGGCCCTAGGGTGAACTCAGAGACTTGAGTATTTATTTTCATTAGTTTTGCACCATAAAACATTGCCTAATTGGGCTACTATGTCTTTAATAAATGGATGGTAAGATAAATTTAGAAAGGGGTATTCTACCCACATTGGGTAATGATACGTACATGGTCCCTCATGGTGGAATTCAAACTTTCATGTCTGTAGATAATAGATTTGGCCACATATTATCAAAAAAATGTAAAGTAGGGATACCTGTGCATGTCCATCTAAATAAAATGTGCATGAAATTTTATCCTTTACAATCCCTCTAATAGATTCTATCATACAACCCCTATTTTCCCTAAATAAATCCTATTTATAGAAATATTGCTCAAAATGAACTCCTTGAAGGAAAAATAAAATGATTGATATTTTCCTTCAATCATCAATCACATCTAAAAACTCATCAAGAAGAAGCATTCGAGAATCTTACCTCCATTGTTAGCTTCTTCGGGCTTGGGAAAAATGGGAGGTGTTCCTTTTCTTGTTTGAGATTTTAATTTTCTTAGTCATCTCTTCTTTAGAAAATTTCTAGATATTTGACATAATAATACTGGCGTTGAAGGGTTTTCAAAGAGTGTTGTGGCTATATGCCAAGGTTACTCTCTAATGGTTGCAAAGGAATTTTTTTCACCATTTTTTCATTTGACTTAGGGAGAGCTAGAACTGGGGTTGATAATTAATTTGATCCATTTTGTAGTGCTTTGGAGAGAGAGGAATGTTGGAGTTCTTCTAAGTGCAAATAGGGTTTCTCAAAAGCCTTTTTATTCATGTATATAATGATCTATGTGATGGTTTAATATAAAAGATCTTTGTTAGTTATTTCTTTATTGAACTATTTCAACGAAAATGGAGGTCCATTGGTGGTTTGATGCTCTGTTAGGGAATTTTTTCACTTGACTGTATGGTTGTTGGTTTGATTCTCTACTAGAGTATTTTTTGACTCCACATATCATTTGTACTATCAGGGTATATTTATAATATGATGTCACTCTCACTACCACATAGTTCCAACTCCTATTTCCACTTTTGTGTGTGGTGGCATGGTTGTTGAAACTAAAACATCTAGTTACAACTTTGTTGTAGTAATTAGGTTTCCTAAACATGAAATTTTCTTAATGAATCTAAATTGATTGGATCACAAATTAGAAAGTAACTTATTGATCTTATTGAAACTTTTATTTTAGAGAATGAATTTTGGGAGAATTTTTGGAAGATAAAGAGGGTTAAGTTAATGTACAAGGTGAAAAAATTAACACATGGGATGGATGCATGAACTCCTTTTTCATAATAAATTACAAATTTCACTTTGAAATATTTATAGAATGAATGGATATTTAAACTAAAAATAATAATATGTTAAAAAAATTCACAATATAAAGAGGGCTAAGTTAATGTACGATGTAAAAAAAACTATTACATGGGATGGATGCATGAGTTCCTTTTCTAATAAATATGTCCCTCACTAAAAATAAATAAAAATTCTCCATTATAAAATTACAATTTACATATTGAAATCTTTACAAAATGAATATTTTAAAAGAATTCATAATGTAATCCTACACTTCTTATTCATTTTTCTTCTTTAACCAAAGATCTGATATCAATGCTAGGCCCAAGAATAAAATATAGAAAATGTTAAAAAATGAAATCAATAGGAATTAGACAACAACAAAAATATTCAGTAAAAATATCATTCCATTCACTCAAAATGTACATATTTATCAATATGAAAATGATTGTTCAATTCATCTTCTAGATAAATATTCAACTTATAATGTATTTAGGAATTACAAAATATAAAATATTATCTTACACCTAAGATTATGAACAACAATGTTACATAATAGATGAGCCAATAGTAAATTTAGAGGGGCATATAGATATTGGCATTGGAGTAGTTTTAAATCAATCTCATTAGTATAAAAGAAACATGCATATATTTAAATATAGTCATTTACATAATAAAGAAGAGAGAAAGAAGGGAATGATGAGTTACAAATGAGCAAGGTAGAGAGATATATGTGGTTAACAAAAATGCTATTAAAATTATATATAAGTTTGGTAGGGAGGTCAATATAGGTAATTATTTTTAATTAGAGGTTGTCCATTTATCACCATGAACAATTAGTCTCTCATATCATACTTAAAATTAACTTCATAAATCTACAGAAAAAAAAATAAAAAGAGGGGATTTCTTGTATTAACTTGATTAAAGACGAAAACCCTAAAGAATTTTTTTGTAAGTCCCATTTTTTGTAAGTCCCACACATATGAAAGTAGTAAATAAGTAAAAAATTGGGATGCAAACAGAGACATACTAGACCATTTTATGCCTTTTCACTTAGAAATAAACCTTAAAATAAAAATACAAGTTTAAGGTAAGGAATGCATATATGGGAGTAAGTGCAAATGGGAATTCAATAAAGATGAATGAATTGTGAATGAGATTTCTATCATGATAATTTCACCCCTTCTTAATATATTATTGTATCAAGAAATTCCTATTAAAGTGTGACATAAAAATAAATTTGAAAAGGCATGGGCATCCTATTTTCACTTTTTAAAATAAAAAAACCCTAAACATTTTAAAATTGTAACAAATTATAATATAAACCTTTTTTTTTTAAATCTCAAAATATTTAACTCCGTTTTCTACCCTTATTAGAGGTGTTTGGAATGTAATTCTCTTTTGTGGTAGTTGAAAACAACCCCCAATCTAATGGAATGGTATCATAAGCCAACTACTTCTATATTTAAAAAAAAAACTACAACAATGCCAAGCATTATACAGTTTTCCATTTTAGTCAAAATATTCAACTAGCATAGTAGAGATTATCTTTAAACTACTCCAAATTTCAGCTATTAGTTTCACCCCTACTACTCTCCAAACTCAAGAAGACTATATTGAAATTTCTCACTATGTTACTTAGATGTCTAGCTCCACTTCAAAGAGCATGGAACACTAAACCCGTTTAACCATAGCCTAGTCTATCTTAGTAAAATTACATATTTTTCTAGAAAATAGTAACAAGTGTATTGTTACCCTTGCCTATATTCACTAAATATTGATCTTTACATATCTTAAACAATTAGGAACATCTACAAATGGAAATATCAATTTTTTCATTATGCAACTGTCCCCACAAAGGTAAAGACAACAAAAAAAAACATGACATATATATTATAATTTTTTAACTGTTATTTTATACATTGGATATTAGATCAAAATCATATGATACAAGGAAACTTAAGCATAGAGGATCAAATACAAAATAAATTAGATGATATTTAAAGAGGATTGATGTGAGCCTTTCTACTCTATGGACAAGCTTAGTTTGATATTTTCTCTATACTCAAAATGAAGCCACGTCATTTAGGGCTGCAAGTAAACTTCTAGGTAACACCAATGGTGAATCCAATAAGATTTGTTACCATATTTAACCATATTCCATGCAATTTCTTTTAAATACATATACAATCTTTCTTCTAATTGTTTAAGGATCGAAAACGATTTTGATAATATTTTCAATAGGTTTTCAATTTTGAAGGTTATAAAATAATCCAATTAATAGTTTAGTCGATCGAAACAAAATTTTTACTCTATCAAAATTTACCTTTAGAAAACATCTTAACTAGCTTTCAAAATGTCATTTATGAGATAGTTCATCATTAATATTCTCGAAACTATAAACACAAATCTTCAAAGCCTAGGCCTAAAGATTATTTTAGTAAATCCCAATATAGCTATTTTATAATTTAATTATCATGAGAATTGGGTTGCAAAATACTCTTGATCCTCAAGTGATTATCGTAATGGTGTGATTGTTTAGTTTAACTTCTATTTTTTTATAGAAGAGAAATTGATTGGCTAGATGGGTGACCAACATGTACAAAGGAATATTTTGAATGCAAGAAATGAGCACTATGGTGGTCTATCACAAGAGGGAATGGACACAAATGTCATGTAAACATTATGCAAGTACATTTCCTTACAAGTAAGTGCTTCTAGTACATATGTGAATGATATCTAGTCAAAATGTTATAGGAAAAATATGGATTTGTAGGTAAAGTGGGTCTTGATGGTCTTGATGTGTCCCTCAAAACTATCTTTGTAGAATCTAAAATATTTGTAATATATACATGTTGAAGTCTTATTTGTGCATAGAAGATGGAATTTTGGTCAAGAATAAGCACCAATGACTATAAAATACTATCAATAAAATTTACCAATGTGAGAAAATTTTCAAAAAATGATTCTTGTATGAGAATATTATCAACTAATTAGAAACATTTGATCCATTGTTGAAGATTAGTCTCATGAATTCATATGATTTATATGTAAATATGATTGAGAGAAAAGAAGTTGAATATTTATTGATGAAGCTCTCCTATTAGATATGATTGGCATCAAGGTAGTAAGAACATTAAATATCATGGAATTTTAAATATAAAAAGGATGATGTCGAAGCAAGGAACAAGGTTAGTTTGGTTTGAATGTATTAATTTCTTTTATATTTTTATCATAATCACTAAATAATATTGTAGAAAGATTGTTTAAGCTTGTCTATATTTATTGTCAAGATTCTTAAGTTTTCTTGCTCTTAGGGAAACTAGATTTTCAATAACACTTAAGCCTTTTCCTTCTACTATCAATTTCAAAGCAGTAGGAACTAAAGTGAACAATGTCACTTTTATAAAACAATCTCACAAGTTTTTCCAAAAGGTGTTGCAATCCAATTCTTTCATACTCTTTAGGTCCATTCCACAAGGTTTCCCCCTTGCCCCAACCCCTTATGCTCTAGCCACCAAATTCTTTGGTTTCTTGTTGGCATAGGCTATCTCTTAGTCTCGTGTTAAGGCAATTTCCCTTCCCAATTCCTCCAAGAAATTTATAAATGGGAATTTTTCTTATAATTCTTGCATCGCTCTTAGTGAAGAGGAAAATAACGTCAAAAAAGCACTTCAATTCTTGGAAATGTTTTTCTAGGCTTCTAGGTCCAACATCTAATGGAAAAATAATTTCTCCTATAGAAAATAATTCCTTCTTAAATCGAGTTGTCTCGACTCATTTGGGTGGAAATACATTGATTGTGGTGTAATTTTTCACTTCTTGAGCATTCATTTTTCTTTACAAGCCTCTCCTTTTAATCTTTGGTAGGTCATACTAACAAGAATTAAAAATAAACTCCATTAAAGGATCACCAAACCTTTTTCTTTAGTTGGAATTTATTTTTCTAAAATTGTGGTTGTCATGCATGTTTATTATTCCTCTTATTGGGTTCCCTCCAAAGCTAATTTGAAGATAGAGATGTTTCTCAGATATTTTCCTTGGGCTTCTAATGGAGGAAATCAAGGCTTCCATAATGTGGAATTGGAATTATATTTCCTTCCTCATGAGATTGGAGGTCCTAGTTTGATTTCCATTTGTAGATAAGGCATTGCCTTGTGTGCTAAATGGATCATTTGGGATACCAAGGTAATGAATCTTGGAAAATCCTTGTTCATCATTGTATTAGTATTGGTACACCTTCAAGATGTCCAACATGGAAAGGCTTGGACTTAGGAAACCTTATCATGCTATGAGGGAACCTATTACCATCTAGGGCACCTTTTCCATCAAAAGCATGTGGAAGGCTTGGGAAGCCACTGAACCCTAGCTCTATTAGATAAGAGATGATTTTCTTAATAGTTTATCCATCAATCACTAGTCCATTTGGTGGTCTCCTTTCCTCAATTCTCAAGGCAGGCCTCTATCCAAGTTGCCTTAGATTCATGCTTTGATGTTCTTTAAATCAAGAGTATGGGTTTTACTAGATCTCATTCATCAAGCCACTAAGAATTTCTTTTCTTGGGCTAATTTAAAGCTTAAGTTTAAGCTTTCCAACTAGGACCAAGAGACATTCCAAGATATTATTCATTTTATTCCTCCTTTGATGCCAAATAAAATTGGGGTACGATCTCTCAAGCATTGGTGAAAAGATTGGAAGTGGTATCTAAACACACCCTTTCAGAATTACAAGCCCTATAAAGGCTACTCCTGGTTGTTTCCACATTTATCTATAGTGAATCAATTTAATCACTAATGGTAGCTTCAATCCTCTCATTAAACTTGGCATAAATGGTTCCAATACATTTGTTCAGTTGTGTTGGAACCCAAATTGGCTCATTTCGTGTGGTATATTTTATACCAAGGCCTTTGATGGGGTCCATCTCACTCACATGGGCATTCTTAGCCCTCATTGTCTATTTTGTGGATAAGTTGAGATGCTCAAGAATCTCTTTTGGTTTTTCTCCCAAGCTCATGAATCATGGAATTGAATCCATGATTTTTTTAGACCTTTTTGGCCTACCCTTTTTCTTAGCACATGGTTTTATTGGGAGATTGGCCTCGACTCCCATTAAATTATACCTAGATTAGGCATGTTTTTAGGGTGGAAATTATTTTCAACATATGTAAGGATATGAATGTTTCTCTTTTTACTCAATGTGTTGTTGATAATCAATTTTCTTTGTACATTGAATCTATCATATGTTCTAATGTTCTTATGAAGATCCAGATGCAAGCTTGTAAAGTTGCATTGGAAGTTGCTCATCATTAGGAGCTACTAGACCTTTAGGGCAATGCCCCTTGTATTATGGATAGGGAGTTTCCTGACTTTACCTCTCCAAGAGGTTGTCCGCATGGATGTAGCTATTCAACTAGTATAGACTATGATGACTGAAGCTCTCAATCTTGTGCTTCCACATCTATAAAAAAAGGGGAGTCTACTACTTGTGGAAGATGGTCCCAATCCTCCTAATAGCCCTCTACTTCTCCTCCTAGACATGGAGGAGTTGGCTAGCTTGACATAAGCGATTTCCCTCATCTACAAATCACCATTTCTCTAGTCCACACTCAGCCACGCACTAAGAATAAACCTAAATAAGATGACCCTCTCACTAGTTAGGATCCAAATGATGATACTACCACTAGAGATGTGTGAGAGAAAGCTAATTATTAGGATGCACCCTTTGTTGGCATTGCATTAGATGCCTAATGTTCTATGGGCTTTGCCCTTTATTTATATTCATGTTTGTTTAGGACTCGATCTTGTTTGAATTTTTAAGTGTGTCTTTCTACCACCCTACTTCTTCTTAAGAATATTATACTATTTTAATGTTATTAATATAATCTTTAATAGGAATATACATAAAAAAGATCATGAATTTGGTTTTGGTAGTGTCCACTTGTATCCTAACTTCTTGACAAAAAAAATTCTAGAACTTTGAAGTGCTCTCACAAACTAAAAAATAATTTTGCAATTAAAATGAGATTATTTGCATATTATAATCTAGTAATTTTATTACAATCTAACAAACGTAACTTCCTCGCTAACAACTTTATTTATCCACTCCTCTAACTTATCAATGTATAACCCAAACAAAATTAAGAAAAGTGGGTTGCACTATTTGATGCCAATATTATTATCAAAGCATTCAAACATTCCATCACTTATTCTAAATTTAACGTTGATTTGTTTATAAAATCTATGAACCACCACTCTAAACTCATCTAAAGTTCTGCATTTCTCCATCTAATTCCAAGACACCATGTCAAAGGCCTTTTTGAAATCCACTAGATGTCGTGTATTGCACAAAGCGACCTGTATGATGTCTAATTGATCGACTATTGTGGTTCCTTAAATGTGATTGGTGTTTTTTTAATAGATGGAATTGGTTTAAATATGGCAGCAGATTTATCACTTCGAATAATAAATACTGTCTGATTAGTAGTCACAATAAATACTCAGAATAAGAATTTTAATTTATGTAAAAATATTAATCAACCAATTTCTTTGTACAGGAACGGAACTAATAATAACCTCTCTGATTTTTAAATGGATGTTCTTGATACCTATTAAAAGTAAAACTGAGATTTGTCAACTTTTCCAATAAACTAACGAGCAATGTAAAATGGTTCAGTAAAATTGATAGAGCTAATTAAAAAGGTCCATGTTAATAAAACAAAATATATTGATGAATCTGCAAAATAAAGTACGTTTTTTTTAATAGCAGTTTTTTGAAGTATACTCTTGATATGCCATTTTTAACAAGCTTGTCTACTCACGAACGAAAACAAATTATTTAATGGCTGAAGTTTCAACACGCTATCAAGCAACTGCCTGGTCTACACAATAATTAAAAGTGTATTATTGAAGTTTCAAAACGGTGGCATTGAATGCTAGGAAACAGCTGCTTTCGAAACATCAGATCTCCTGCTAAATTTGACTTACATAAAGCATCAGATCAGATATCTGCAGAGATGGACAGTTTTTATTATATGATAATCCATTTGAAAAGACATTAACGGGCAGATTCAAAGATGGACGTAGATGGATGTCGTTTGCAGAACGTTTCGAAGAAATGAATCGAAGCCTCCAGTATTTGCTCGCGTACAACCATGTGATTTGTCCTCTCATTAACATCACTGTTGAAAAATGATCCAAAAAAAGGCTTTTTATAATCATTTACGTGTCACAGTTGAAAATAAGGAATTATCATTAGGGCAGCAGGCTAATTTTTGCGTTTCACATGGAGTGTGATGGATCAGAAATTAAAAGAGATTGCTTGTCAACTCAGCAATTCTACCGTCGACATAGAAAATTTCTTTTGATGGGTGTTCAAGTAATCTACCATGTGGACAAGGAGGAGAGTTTAAGCGGGGTCATTTTTGAGTCTTATAGACTGTTTAGTCTCAAAGATGGACGTAGATGGATGTCGTTTGCAGAACGTTTCGAAGAAATGAATCGAAGCCTCCAGTATTTGCTCGCGTACAACCATGTGATTTGTCCTCTCATTAACATCACTGTTGAAAAATGATCCAAAAAAAGGCTTTTTATAATCATTTACGTGTCACAGTTGAAAATAAGGAATTATCATTAGGGCAGCAGGCTAATTTTTGCGTTTCACATGGAGTGTGATGGATCAGAAATTAAAAGAGATTGCTTGTCAACTCAGCAATTCTACCGTCGACATAGAAAATTTCTTTTGATGGGTGTTCAAGTAATCTACCATGTGGACAAGGAGGAGAGTTTAAGCGGGGTCATTTTTGAGTCTTATAGACTGTTTAGTCTCGTGGACGTCATTAAAGTCTTTCATTCATTCATTCAGTGGTTTGGAAGGCTCACTAAGAAGGGTCAAGAGGACGCCCGATCCTTGCATAGCATTAGACTGGTACGTGTACACCATGTTGTGTGGCAGGCAAGCAAGCAGAGCACCACTAGTTTTTAATGCATGCTAACATTAAAGCGTGCCTTCACCTCTTTCCTTCCTAACATGCCACATTAACTCTAGGCTCATTCACATATACTTGTATTATGTGATGGCACCACCTAATTTCCATGCATTTGATCCTTGCATACTTCGATACATCACATTTATCGCTCACCCCCACTCCACTACCAAGACTCATCTTCCTGAAAGTTCATTTCATTTGGCACCATAACATGTTTGCTTCAACTTTGAATTCACGAAGGCTTTTGTGAAAGGAATGGTCGCTAGTGTTGGGTCCTTGTTCTTGTTCATCTTCAACGCCATCGTCTACACTAAGGTAAACATCGACCAATGGCATGGTCGCCAATGCTTCATAATCTATAGATTATTATCTCTATTTTTTGTTGACTCAAGGTTGAATGCTACCTTGTTTCTCCATTTTTATGTTTCAATGAATAATGGAATGGTTACCAATGTTGTTGGTGTTTGTTGCTCTTCCAGATCGTCATCTCCAAGTTTTTGACCCAGGTGAGGATTCTGCCATTATTATTTTCTTTTATTTTTATTCATCTTCACTTGTCTGTGTTATTGAGGTGTAAGTTGAAGGTTTTCTATTTTTCTATTTAATAATTTGTCATTCCAAAAGCTAAGATTCTTTGAGGTTGCGGTAATTTCAAGTTGAATGCATGAAGCTTTTTGTTTCATTAACTTTCTATTGAAAAGATTCAAAAGATTCCAAACTTCAAAACTAGTGTTTGAGGGTGTTTATAAGCACGTGTATTTTGTCTTTTGCAACACATTGATTCATAATGGGAATTCTAATCTTTTGTTAGAGCATCATTGTGAGGTCTACCCATCTTAAGTTAAAAATATAAATTTATAGTTCTTTCAATTGATTATTTTAGACTAACAAATTTTCTATAAATGATTTATCAAAAGTTTTATTGTTTGCCAATAATATTATAAAGTTGGGTTCACTATTCATTATGGTATTTGCATATATTATGCTCAAAAACGTTTAAGATGCTTTTTTAACCTTTTTAATAGGTTTAGGGTTTACCTACATTTATTCATGAAGTTATTAATAAGTTTTACATGCTCATTAGGGTTTTTACATGTAGTATGCTTAATAATGTTCAAGATATTTTTTTAAACACTTAATAGGTTTAGGGTTTACTTGTATTTCCTCATGAAGCTATTAATAGGCTTTACCTATTGTTCATTAGGGTCTCTGCATATATTGTACTTAGCAATGTTTAAGATGTCTTTTTTAAACCCTTAATAGGTTTAGGATTTCCCTGCTATTCATGAATTTATTAATAGGCTTTACTTGAATTTATTTATCAATGGGTTTAGAGTTTACCTACATCTAGGGTTTTCCTTTTGTGTTCACCCTCTCTTATCTCATTTCTTCTACATTTCATGTTATCTCTTATGCCTAAGTAGATTTTGAAGAACGGAAAAAGAGTCTATGTTGTAATTATATGTTAGTCTAGTGTCACTTTGTTTTGTGGTGTAGATTTTCAACAAATTTGTCTTTAAACCCTTTCCATTTTGTAACATTATAATTAATCCAAACATTTTATTGTTTGGAGATTTGAGATGTATGAATATATGTTCCCTCTTCTAAAGGCCACCTTTGTTCAAATCATTTCATTATGTCAGTTTATATGTAACTTTGTTATAATATTTACAAGGGTATATATCTAATTCCTTGTTAAGTATATGTCTAATGCGTTGTTAAGTTAATGTAAGTCTTAGTGCTAGATCATTGGTTTTTATCAAGAAATTATCTTCTTAATTTGTTAACTATGAGCAATCCATTTGGATAAGCCTTTGTTTTGATTTTTGTGTTAACCCCCTTTTATTCATCTGAGTTCAACTAAATACTTCGCCATGGAAAAGACCTTTTATTGAATACATTATGACACTAATCCAGTATACATAGGACAATTTGATTAAGGAAACAATCCAATAATAGTGTAAGGATATTTAATGTTATGAAAAGTTGATGTCCTAGAAAAATCTAACACAATTCAACTCATGGATCATTTCCGCATTACAGAGATTATATTAAATCAATGTTATTTTTTTGTTCTTTTATACCAATAAATTTATAAAGTATGTAGAATAAATACGTTTTTGGCATGCCTCTCATCTCTTCTAGTTCTATGAAAGGGGGAATCTATGGTTGTTGTAATCTAAGTGGAAATATAACTTATAAAACTATGAATATGTATTTCCTAAGGAATTATAATTATTACCATGTTCATCAACCATTTTATCAATTAAACCATAGTTTGTAGTGAATGCATAATAATTATGAATGTCGAGGGTCCTATATCATATCAATTAAACCATAGTTTGTAGAAACTAAAGTTGATCATAATTTTCACTAACAAAATCATTAAAATCACCATTCTCACTAACAAAATTTATCAAAAAATTCAATTTCAATTATATAGTTCATGTCATATGCATTACTCTCACTTTCTTCATCTAGGACTGCAAATATCATTTTGGTCATGTTCATCCGCTAATAAATTTACTTCATCATTATAATTAAATAGACATAGATTATATTAAATTGAAAAATTCCTTTGCCCTTAGAATTGAATTTTGAGTGTTACAATATTTTATATAGAATATGGTGAAATTCTACTATATATGGCTAGTGGAAGGTATGCTAATATGTAGATTAGAGGGATTTTTAGTTGGTGAAATTGATGGGTTGTTATTTATAGCTACATCTCTCTTAGACTCTATATTGTGTCTTCCTCAATCTTAACTCTTGCACTCTAAGTTAACTATGCCCTAGCTACACAAAGCTAGCCTAAGTAATAAGGTATTAAAAACTAAGTGCACATATGTAGTTTTTAGTTACACTATAAATTCCTATGTGTTCTATATGTTGTAAATATTGTACCCACTCTACTCTAATTACATGCAAGTAAATTCCTATATGTTATCTAAGATGTAATTGCAATACCACAGTTCTATAAATTGACCTATAAATTGAATATGAAATAATTAACTATATGTTGTAAATGGTGTACCCAATCTACTCTAACTACATACAAGTAAATTCCTATATTTTCTATAAGATGTAATTTTAGTACCACAATTCTATAAATTCCTATCAATTGTATATGTCATCATTCTATAAATTACTATATCTTCTATATGATGTATATTTTTTTGTCATTATTGTTTAAATGTTTATGTATTATATATGATGTAAATTTTGTAGATACTATGTTGTAAATGTCTATCTCTTATATATGATGTAAATCTTGTTCTATAAATTCCTCTTTTCATATATGCCACTATTTGTTATATATCATTAATGTTTATTTGTTCTATTGGATGTAAATGTTGTAACCATTGTACTATAAGTGCATATATGGGAGTTTTAGTTATATTGTTAAAGGTTATCTATTATATACTTGGAATGACTATTTATTCTATATGATGTAAATGGTGTAGCCTATGTATTGTAGCTTCATATATGTCATTTGCAATTTATATTAGTGTAATTTTGGAACATTACCATTCTATATTGTAACAATTATGCAGCCATGCCAATACCATTCACCAAGCTTATACTAACATAAATTACACACAATCCCTCTTCAACAGATATTAAACCCAATTTCTACTATTAAGTCTACCTACTAAAAAGATACAATATAATTTTCCTAGCTACATATGAAGCAATCACCCATAATAATATATTGTTTTCCAAATACTACTTTATAAAAAATCATATGTGCCTATTTTCACTTTATGGCATAGTGGTTTTGTGTATTTGAGGTGATTTGAAGAAATAAAATCACTAAGGCACTATTGTTCTTAGATGTTTCATTCTAAGATGACCCGTTCCTTCCCCAACAGACAATAGCTGGAGAGGTCTTGTCCCAAAATTCATAGGAAGTAGTGCAGTCACTGTTGAGGAACACTTGAGGAGTTTTAATTCTTTTATCCAGGACCTGGATATGCAGTATGAAGACATACAAATGATGTTGTTAATGATGTCATTAACTGAAGAAGCTAGAGATTGGTTTAATAGTTTACCAACAGCCTCTATTCATTCCATACAATAGTTTCAAGATTAGTTTCTTGAATAGTATGGGAACCAGTGTGCACCAAAGTTTTCCTTGCATGAACTAATAAGCATCCAGAAACATCAAAATGAGTCAGTCTATGACTTCAACAGGAAGTTCTCCAAATTACATAACAAGATACCACCAGGGTCTAAGTTGGAAGATCCTACAGCATTGAGCATTTATCTGAAATATTTTGATCCAAAGATTGGTTATGAGCTTAGAAATAGGTGCCCTGAAGATTTAGCTGAGGCTCAAAAGATAGTGTTAACCATTGAAAATAACACAAAGGTTGTTGGGATGGTTAGTAAGAGAGATAATCCTAGGGTTCCCCAACCCTTCAATAATCCTCAGCATAGGCAAGAAAATACACACATGAATGAAAGGCCCAGGCTTCATGATATGCCTTATAATACAAACTGGAAGGATGGGAAGCCTGTGATGGATAGGCCTAAAAGTAAGGAGACACTTGATCCCTTAAAGAAGAGAGGGGCATATATGGTGAACAATAATCCTTGGTGTCAAATTTGTGACCTGCCACATTCCCCTGAGTATTGTATTGTAGCTCAATCAATCCAAGAAGAGGAGATTCCAGTGGACAATAATGAAGAAGATCACACAATTTATTTGACTTCCCACACCCTTCATCCCGTTGAGTAGGGATATTCATCTTTAGAGGAAGGAGGCTATGAGTATGATGTTGACCACCAAAGGTACTATTAGAAACCAAGATCAGACATGAAAACCAAAAGGCCTTCCACATAAGAGAAAAACAATAAAAAGCAAGAGCTTTGCATGAAGATGTGTAAATTGATATATTCAGAATTAAGATATTACAAGAGATAATTTGTTTTATAAAAGCAATGTATGCAACCCTAATGTTGACCTAAAAACAAATCAACTAAATAAAGCTTACTTATTAATTAAGTAAACTAATTATTACCTAAGCAAAACCTAAGTAAACTTAATAAAGTGTAATTAGATAATTAATTACACCAACACCCTCCCTTAAGTGCAACTTAGAGAGACTAAAAAAGCATGCACCTAAAAACTAATATGAATGCAAAAAAGCATGAATGGGTCCCGACAACAAGGCCTGATCAGGTACCCATGTACAAATGCAATGAAAGAGTAAGAGAAAGAGGAGAAAACCCAGTGGGACAACCCCCCCCTCAATGAGATGACCTGCTGCAAAACTAATTATTACCTAATAAAAAAACCTAAGTAAACTTAATAAAGTGTAATTAGATAATTAATTAAACCAACACCCTCCCTTAAGTGCAACTTAGAGAGACTAAAAAAGCATGCACCTAAAAACTAAGATGAATGCAAGAAAGCATGAATGGGTCCCGACAACAAGGCTTCATTAGGTACCCATGTACAAATGCAATGAAAGAGTAAGAGAAAGAGGAGAAAACCCATTGGGACAACCCCCCCCCCTCAATGAGATGACCTGCTGCAAAGAAGCACTGGAAGAACATTGTGGAGTAACATTGGAACCTGAATCCAGCAAGCAAGGAAAGATACTTTTGTTTATAAGAAACCATATCAGAATCATAATAATGCAACAGTAGACCCGATGCCAAGGAACACTCAAAAACTCCAAATGGGAACAACCTTGGAATCTATGAAGCAACAGTAGATAAAATGAATGATGTGATACTGAAATGAAGTGCAAAGATTCAAGTTGCATCCTCCCAACTACCAAAATATCCAAGTAATCTCCAAAACACCCATCAGGACAAATCTAGAATAACCGTAAACCTAGGATAGATACAGAAAAAAGTGCATGAACAACAACATAGAACTCCTCAATACCTTTCCAACATTGCAAAGATAGCGAAAATCAGAGATCGTGGCAAAAAGTTATGAGCTCGGAAGCGATAAATGAACATTTGACTTCAAACAAAAATAAATTCAGCTAAATAGAAAAATACTAAAAAATAAACTGCACCACAGGAAGTTTCTCAGAACCAGCTTTCCGACGATATCTCGTTTTCCCGATTTCGATACCGTATGCCCAAGTTATGCCAAAAAGAAAAAAAAAACTGCTCCTTTAGGGAAAACTGGGGTTAGGAGGGGGCAAAGAGGGTCCTACGGCTGTTGACGTCATCATTTTCTGAGTGTAAATTTGACAGCCATTTGGCCATCACCACAAAAAATCGGCCCCCTACAAAAAAAATTTGGTTCCTTGGTCACCCATGTGACCAAAGGCAAAGAGTAGGGGGCTGGGGCGGAGCCCTTGGTCCTCAATAGGACCACGACTATAGTGAAGAAGCCTGTAGGGGTTGGCAGAGGGCCCCTTGAGTCTCCATGTGACCAGGGCAGTGCCTAAGGGAGCCCGCAGGGGCTGAGCACGGAGCTGGAGGCACTGCATGGTGGAGCCACCGGTAGCGGTGGCGGACCAGTGGCCGCCTGGTGGCCGCCCAGTGGTTGCCCAATGGCAGAAGCCATGTGAACTGGAGGTGCGAGCATAGAAACCAAAAAAAGACCTTTTTTTAAAAAAAAATTTGATTTTTCGTGCCTCGGGGAGCGTGTCGGGAAGGTCGTACAGCTTCCCTGGCAAAAATATTTTGCCTTCCGGATCAACTTCTCCAAAATCGATGAAACGAAGGGTGATCTTAGGGTTTTTGGCTGCTGCAAACGCAATGGCAATGTCCGTTCATGCTCAAAATGCTTCGAAAAATAGGCTACCTCTAGAGCTTGCAAAAAATCACCGAGCTTGAAACCCTCACAGATTTCTTCAACAATGACCAAAATCAGAAAAATTAAATCCAATCTTGACTTTTTCCAGCACTCTGAATCCAATGGTGAAGCCCGATCTGATCCAAAACACTGCATAAATGAACTCAAGGCATACAATCCTCGAGGAACCCCGAAAGAACTCTGTAATGATTTTTTCAAAAATCTGAGAAGGGGTTGCATGTCAAGGCTCTGATACCATGTTAGAAACCAAGATCAAACATGCAAACCAAAAGGCCTTCCACAGAAGAGAAAAACAATAAAAAGCAAGAACTTTGCATGAACATGTGCAAATTGATATATTCAGAATTAAGATATTACAAGAGATGATTTTCTTTATAAAAGCAATGTATGCAACCCTAATGTTGACCTAAAAATAGCTCGACTAAATAAAGCTTACTTATTAATTAAGTAAACTAATTATTACCTAAGCAAAACCTAAGTAAACTTAATAAAGTGTAATTAATTAATTACACCGACAGGTACAATATCCATGTGTAGAACAACAAGTCTTTTTTGATCATGAAGAAAGAAATGATGAACAATATTCTCCTAGTACACCATATCAATCAGGTAAATGTAATATAAGGAGACCAACTGAGGAGGAGATTAAGAGATTAACCATCGTTGCAGTAGAATAGGCTAAAAGAAAATACTGGTTAAGAAATAGAACAATAAATGAAAATGGAGGTGTTCCAAGAGGATTATTTGTGAGAGATAAGAAAGCACCAGAAGGAGCTTCAAAAAAGACAAAAAACAAACAGCCTGATAAGAATGAACAAAAGCATGTTCATAAGGAGGAAAACAAAGAGTTGCATAAGGATAAACAAAAAATTGATCAAACAAGCAAAAAGGAAAAGGAGGAGAACAAAGGAGAATCATTGGAGCAAAAGAAGATGATTAGAACAGAAGGTGCCTCTTTTGATTTCACACAAGCTTTATCCCAGGTAAAAATGTTTGTCCCATTACTTGAAATGATGAAGATTAAAGAATATAGGGATAGTGTTACTCAGTTAATATCTAGTGGGAATGATAAAAACACAAACCTTGACAACAAGGGGACCACTAAGATCAATAATAAGAAAGAAGAAGTAAAAGTCCTTGAGGTTTGTTTAGGTGATGCGTTGATAAACCCTCCATAATTTTATCTATTTTTCACTACAATTCTCATAAATAACAATTTGGTAAGAAATTGTATGATAGATTCAGGGGCAGCTATCAATATCATGCCAGTGGCAGTTATGAAACAACTTGGGATGTGGGTAGATATTGTTGGTGGAAAATGTTATGCTATGGATAGAAGACCTGTTTCGGTGGTAGGAATTATGAAAGATATAGAGGTGAAGTTGGTTGATTATCCACAAGCATCTTATAATATAGACATAACTGTGATTGATACACCTCCTCATTTTGGAATGTTGCTATCAAGACAATGGACTACAACAATTGGAGGGAATGTACAATTTGACTTATCATATGCCACAATTCCAATGAATGGTGAAGAAGTTAAGTTATATAGAGAGCCAAGAATGAGCGAGATTGTGGATTATGTTCCTCAAGAAGAACTAAATTTCTTTTGTGATGTGGATCTAGGGAGCTTCAGAGTAGAGCCTTCTCAGCCTGAATTAACAAACATTGACCCAATTGATAGACATGTTTCCAAGAATGAACATGGCATGTGGAAAATGTATTTTCATGGAGCATGTAGTCAAGAAGGCAATGGCGTTGGTGTAGTCTTTATTTCACCCCAATTAATTACATTCAAATATTCTTTTTTGATGGCGTTTGAGTGTATAAATAATGTGGCAAAGTATGAAGCTCTGTTAATTGGCTTAAATATGGTTGTTCTGGGAGATTCAAAATTAATCATCTCACAAGTTAGGTCAAGATATGCTGCAAAAAATAAAAGGTTAAAACAATATAGGAATTTTGTGTGGGATACAATTGAATTATTTGATGCTTTTTCGATTGAATGGATAGACAGATCAAAAAATTATATGGCAGATTTTCTAGCTAATATAGCCCTAAAAAGAGATGATATCACCTTGGCTGGAGTATCTCAGGTTGAGTTCAAAACAAGGCCTGTTATCCCTGATAATATCTATAACTGGCGGGTTTTCAATGATGACACTGATCTCATAAAATTTCTACATTGTATTGATCAATATGAAGCCCAGGAGATCAATTTTAATGCCTTTTTTGAAGAAGTAGATGGGAAACAAATTGTATTTGGGAAAGACGTTTTGCAACTTAAAACCAACAAACTTCCCAAAGGACTTGTGGCACTAGAAATGGTATATGATGGAAATGATCGCTCTCTCATGAAGCAAACTCCATTCAAGAGAGAAGATATTGAAGAAATCAACCTAGGGACGGAGTTAGCACCAAAAAGGGTATATACTGGAAAGAAAATAACTCCAACAATTAGAAGAATGATAATTGCATTGTTAAGAAAGTACAAACATGTGTTTGCATGGTCCTATGAGGATCTCAAGGCTTATAGAGAATATTTATTCCAACATGAGATTCCACTAAAACCAGACACAAAGCCATTCAAACAAAAGCAAAGGCCCATCAACCCAACTTTGGAGCCTAAAATGTAAGAGGAGCAGGCAAAACTCAGAGATGGAGGCATTATCAAGCCCATTAGACATTCAACATGGGTCTCCAACTTGGTCCTAGTAAGAAATAAAAATGGGGATATTAGGCTATGTGTAGATTTCAGAAATTTAAATGTTGTCTCCCTTAAAGATAACTATCCTCTCCCGAATATGGAAGCAATATAACACAAAGTAACAGGATGTGAGTTGTTGTCAATGATGGATGGGTTTTCTGGGTATAACCAGGTTAAAGTTAAAAATTCTGAGAAATACAGGACAATATTTACTACACCTTGGGTGACATATGTTTATGTGATAATTTCATTCGGTCTCACAAATGCAGGGACAACTTTTCAAAGGGCCACGGATGTCGCATTTGTAGATTTAATCAATGTTATAATGGTGGTGTATCAGGATGACCTCACTGCTTATTCCAAAAGGGCAGAAGACCATGTAGAACACCTAGAGATAATATTCATCAAATCTCTTGAATATGGTATCAGTCTCAACCCCAAGAAATGTCATTTTGCTATCACAGAGGGTAAGCTTTTAGGGCATATTGTGTCAAAAGAAGGAATTAGAATAGACCCTGAAAGAATAGAAGCCATAGATAAGATCCCCATTCCCAAAAATGTCAAAGCCATTCAATAATTTTTTGGATAAATTAACTTTGTTAGGAGATTTGTGTCAAATTTTGTTGAGATTGTTAAACCCATATCCAAAATGCTAAAGAAGGGAGAAAAATAGATTGGACTATAGAAGCCTTGGAGGCTTTTATATCCATTAAGAAAGCAATCAAAGAATCCCCTGTTCTAAAATCCCCTGACTTTTCCAAACCTTTTCAAATATTTTCATTTGCCTCATTCTACACTATAGCAGCTATTATGTTACAAAAGAATGATGAGGGTTATGAGCAACCTATATCCTTCTTTAGCAAGTCACTGCAGTGGGCAGAATTAAAATATGATATTATGGAGAAACAATCTTATGCATTGGTCAAAGCAACAAAATCTTTCAGGCCATATTTAGTTGGAGCCAAAATAATTGCATATGTACCACATGCAGTTGTAAAAGATATCTTGGTGCAAACATAAGTGACAGGGAAGAGATGTAGATGGATCAATAAGATTCAAGAATTTAATATGGAGATTTAGATCACCAAGTTAATAAGGGGATAGGACCTAGCGAAACTAATGCAAAGACCAATATTGAAGCTAACCAAATTTGTAATGTGGAAAATGAAGATGGTATAGTTGCAAGCATTGAACGTACCTCTTGGTACACAAACATAGTGTACTATCTTAGATACATGAAGTGTCCTGAAGGGTTGAATGACAACCAAAGGAGAACTTTAAAGTTGCAAGCATCTAAGTATGTATTCATAGAAGGTGATCTATTTTGGAAAAACAAGGATGGAATGTTATTATTGTGTCTAGATGGATCACAAGCTAGACATGTCTTGAGGGAGATGCATGAAGGAGTGTGTGGAGGTCATTACTCTACCAGAATGACTCCACATAAAATTCTCAGAGCAGGCTATTACTAGCCTAAGGTTTTTAATGATTATTTTGCACATGTAAGAAGGTTTGAAGCTTGTCAAAAGTTCTCAGGAAAATTGAAATATCAAGGAGCCCTACCGCTTAGACCTTTACAAATAGAAGCCCCTTTCCACCAATGGGGAATTGACTTTATTGGGGAAATACAAGAAAAGTCAAGTGGAGGACATAAATGGATATTAGTAGCTACTGATTATTTCACTAAGTGGGTAGAGGCAATCCCAACTAAACAAGCAACAAGCAAGGTGGTAATAGATTTCCTGATGGAGAATATCATAACCAGATTTGGTACACCAGTAAGGTTGATCACAGACAATGGGATGTGTTTTAGGTCTGAGGAATTCAAAAAATTATGCAAGAAATATGGCATTACTATTTCTTATGCTACCCCTTACCACCCACAAGAAAATGGTCAGGCAGAATCTAGCAATAAAATTCTTTTGAAAATCATAAGAAGGATGTTAGATGCAAACAAGAAGGCATGGGATTCAAATTTAAGAATGGCTATGTGGGCAGATAGGATTACTATAAAGAAAGCGATTGGAAAGTCCCCATTTGAACTGGTATACGAAACACAAGCCAGGATGCCCTTACAAAACCTTTTACCTGTCTACAATTTCATTCTTCAAGAAGATCTAGACATTCCAGAACCAATGGAGGAAAGGATGGAGCAGCTTGCAGAACTTGATGAGATAAGGAGAACACCCTAGAAGCAAAATGTGAAACTACAATCACAAGTGAAATATCTTTTTGATAAGAAGGCCAAAGATAGAAATTTTGAGGTGAATGATATGGTGTTGATTTGGAATGCTCGATGTCAGGAGAAGGGAAAACATGGAAAATTCAAAGCCTTGTGGTTAGGTCCCTTTGTTATCATTGATAAAGGAGGAGAGGACTCATAGTATTTGCAAAATATGGTAGGTGAGCAACAGGAATTTCCAGTACATGGGCAGTTTCTAAAACACTTCTTCTCTTAAGGAGTACCAGAGGATTAAGGATTGTCAGTGCATGGACAATTCTTAACAAACCTCTTAAAGCATTCCTTTCCATGCACAGTAGTTTAGGAAATCAAAAAGGGATTAGGATTTTCTAGTACATGGACAATCCTAAAGTTCCCTCATTAAAAATAAAGTTTTCTCCATTTACAATAGTATAGGATCATTTCCATCTCCTTCATTTTTTCACCTCCTTCTATTTTCTCACATCCTTTAAAATCTTGGTATGCTCCCAGAGATATTTTGGATTCTTGCAATGATTGGTAAACCACTCATCCCCAACTGGAGCTGCTGTTAGAACCAAAATTTTCATAGAAATTATAAAGGCTTTTATCCATTAAAATCCAAATTCATGCTATATTTTTCATAAAAAATCACTTTATTACCATCCATGAAGCCAAAATAGCCTTTTACTGCTATACCGCTACCACATTGGCCACTCTATATAGCCCTCACCTCATACCGCCTTACCTTAGCCCCTTGCAAAACAGTTCACGGTATCACGATAATAGGATCTAACACTATACCGTTATTGTTGTACCTCAGGGGGTCAACAAGCAGCCCATGATAGAGCAGTATACAAAAGAGTAATAATAGAATGAGACACCGCTATACCGCAAGGCGTCAAAACATAGCCCGCGATAAGGCAGTATATTAAGGAGAAGTATTGGGATGATATCGTGGTACCACAGGAAGCTAAAGGGTAGCCCACAATAGAATGGTATCTTGATATATAAAGGATACATCGTGGTACCACAAGAGAAATGGAGGTGATGAGTGGTAGAGTTGTACAGTAAAGAAGGATAACAAGACATACCGTGATACCGTGGCAAGACAAAACATGATATATGGTAGAGCAGTATACTGAATATGTGTACCAAGGACACACTGTGGTACCACAGGGGAGAAAAAATTGGTACGAGGTAACGCGGTAAAGCAGTCATTGAGACATTTAAAGCATGCTAGTCACATCAGTCAACTTTGAAATATAAGCTGAGCTCGATGCAAAACATTTGAATGATGTGAATTTATGATTCAAGAATTAATGCATCTCAATGAAGAGGTAAATGAAGTAAATTGAGATTTCTCTATAATAGCAATGAAAAACAAGTGCAGACGAGCTTGAGGTGCAGAAGCGAAAGGAATTATCTGAGGCAAACTATATTTCGGGGTAAGCTCTATTCACTACTCATTGAATTTGTAGCAATGGCACCAAAGAAAATAGAAGTAGGAACTAAGAAAGATGAGGCCAAGTCTAGTAAACCCTCTTCACAATCACCATTGCTTGCTCTATTACCCAGGTCAGTGGATAAAGGGCCAAAGAATGTTTTTAGAGATTCAGCTTAGGGGTGTAGGGACCCAATTATTTCTCAATCTAGATGGAATTTTTCATGGTATTTCTATAGGAATAGGAATGATAAGGTCTCGACATCAAACCCGTGGACTCTTGACATGTCCAAATTAATAGTTCCAAATGTTTTTATTGATGTCGAGCTGATTAGCCTTGGCCAATAAATACCATGCCCCAATAAAGACTATCAGGCTCCCAGATGGTGGGTGTTTAGTAGATGTTTCAAGGGAAGCCATTATTAAGTGTTTCAACCTAAATAAACAAGTTGTTACAGAGGTGAATTTGGGGAAGTTGGAACAAGAATACAAAAGGTTAAGGAGAATTTATAGGAGTGATGAGCTCCCTCTGCACATGAAAAGGGGTGATAACAATAGGATACTTCTTCTCCTATCCTCAAAATTAGAACCCTTTCCAGTATTTGATTTTCAGGTTTACTTCAAGAATGCATATCATGCATTGTGTCAGTTTCTTGGAATAGATGCACAAGATAACATGTTAGTAGGGTAAATGAGGATGGCTATGATCATTCATCATTCAGAGTCAAATGTTGAATTTGATTTTTCCTTTGTGATTGAAGAAAAAATTCACGAGGGCTTGTTACAAGTCAAAGAGGCTATGGCTCCCATGACTTTCAAGAAATATTCTTTATTATGTCATTTGATTTTGTAGCAAAATGAGATGAAATGGACTAAGAGGATGAAATTATGCACACAAGAAAATGGAGTTAGAATCCCTCTATAGAATTGGTGCTACATTTGGGACAGTAGATGCACAAAGTATGATTTTGTTGTTAGGATAATTGATGCACTTAGTTTTTCAATTCCAAGGTTGCCACAGTCTTTGATGAATGTCATGAGGCCAATGCAATACAAGCCCAACTAGGGCTTTACACATAATTATGTTGATTGGTTCCTAATTCCATAGCATACTATCATCAGGGTGTACGGTTGTGACCAGGCACCACATATTTTTCCAAAATTTGTGTCTACTAGAGTGTGATTTTTTGAGTTCATGTGGCAGATGCTATGGATGGAGCATGATTTAATGAGAAATTAGATAAAAGGCACATTCTTACCTGATTTGACAATATTTGACGAGTTGTATGTTGGATTAGACATGTTGGAAGAGCTACAAAGATTCATGAGGCTCAATTATCCCCTCAAGTCCGGAAAAGAAAGAGTATGTGACCCAGAGGGTCACATTAATATGATCA
This sequence comes from Sequoiadendron giganteum, assembly GCA_007115665.2. Lineage (NCBI taxonomy): Eukaryota > Viridiplantae > Streptophyta > Pinopsida > Cupressales > Cupressaceae > Sequoiadendron > Sequoiadendron giganteum. Next base: position 17,156,913 of record CM021110.1, on the reverse strand, counting down.
TAAGGAATTTGCTAACAAAGAGGGCCATATCTCATATCTTTGACCCAAAGGAGGATGTAATAAGGAATTTAGTATATTTTGTTGATGTATTTCAAACAAGGAGAAGATGGTTAATAATGATGAGGTGGGAAGAGAAAAATAAGGGAAAGGATAAGAGTTTCAAAGGGTTCTTTGTTGATGAGCCCAATCTTTTCAGAAGGATGCAATTAATCCTTGGTAAATTTGATGAATTTTATAAAATGGCCCAAGAGGAGGGGTTAATTCTAGTTCCTACACCCTAGCAACCATTGCATGAAGCATCCACATCTCATACACCACCCCCATCACTTGCACATCCATCCCCTCCATCTCCTACATAGGAACCCCAGGCTAAGAGACAGAAAATTGAGTCATTGTTTGACTATGGATTGAGTGATGAAGAATAGGAGGAAGTCTTCACTCTAACTGAGATGAAGGATGTGGCAGATCAGCAGAAAGTTCAAGAGCCTCATGACCCCAAAATCAAGATATCAGAGGAAGTTGTGGATGAGATTCAGGATGATGAGAGAGTGGTTGCCTCCTGAAGGTTTTTAGAGGACGATAATTTTATTCACACTAAAGAATTTAAATATTTTTGGATCAAGATGAAAATGAAACAGCTTGATGAAAGATTGAAGATAAATCTCATAGGAGCTGATGATTCAAAATAGGATGAAGTTCAGGCCCAAACATGGGAAGAGTTAAATATTGATAATATTAATGTTACCCCTCAGGAAGCAAGAGAATTAGTATTGAAAAGTGACATGTTGATCATACCAGGAATGGAGTTGTCCAAGGTGTTTCTTTTGGACCAGATTAGAGCACAAGATGACCCAATATTGATTGTGGAGTTTGATTCAGAAGAAGGCATATTAGGAATAGGGTATAACCCTACCACTCAGACTCTTGCCTTATGGACAAAGAAAAAGAGCACAAAGAAGCCTAGACTCTTAGATCTAGTGCAAGAAATGAGGGGGTCAGCCATGGTGAGGACAATGAAAGATGCAACTCCTACAGATGCCACAACCATGACCATGCATTCAGCGATGTTTACCAAACATGTGGTGGAGAATATGGAGAAGAAAATAACTGAATATGAGAAAAGACTAAGATTATCAAATGATGAAGTAAATAAATTGTTTATTGAAAATGTAAAGTTGAAACAGCAATTACAGCAGGCAACAACAGTGAGGGGGGATGAGGTAGTTGTATATCACCCACCTATCCAAGCTGAAGATCCACAAATTCAGCAAATGAAAGATGAAATCGATAGGCTAAAGAAACATAAGATGGAAGACATCAAGCGTCACATCCTGGATACCCTAAGAAATATATTGGAGCATAGAATTGAAGTGTTGAAGGAAAAGATAGGTGGGGTACATGAAAGCTTTATCAATTTGGTTAAAGCCTTAGAACAGATAATTTCCAATTCCCCTATCCTTGAGGAAATCCAGAAAAGGTGGCAGCCTACCTCACATTTTAACTAATCTCTGCAAGAAAACACAAAGGGATTCAGATGCCCCTCAAAAGCTTAAACCTACTCAAGAAATGGTGAAGGGTGTGATTGAGGAGCATAAGTATTTAATAGACATGAAGAAGAAAGTGGAGAATAGAAGGAATGCATTTGATTCTATAGAGAACATCTTCAGCCCTTCAATCATCAGAGATGATAATCAATTAAAAGGTATCGATGAGTGGAAAGGTGAATTTGATCAGATGGTTTCTCAGTGCTTGACATACATACAGAATGGCGAGTATGTTAGCCTTGATAGATTTCATACTTTACTTGATGGAATTTTCATACTAGACAATGGATACACAAAATTTGTGGTAGATGTCAGAAACCTGCTTGACAATAGATGGAAGAGTCACCTCACGAATCTCACTGCTGCACAATAATTCAAATGGCCAAATGATCTAACAATCAGTAAGTGGCAAGAGAATTATTTGGGCTCTGATGAGGATTAATTATCATCGTCACAAAGAAAGACTAATCATGTAGTAAAAGCTTTGCACAGGTCTTGGATGACCATGGGCTTGTTGCTCGAAGACTAACAGATTGGAGCATATGTTTGTTGTTTAGTTATTTCAGTTATATTTTAATTCATAATTATGTTTTGTTACCAAAAGGGAATGACCTTTGGTCTAAAGCTTGTTGCCTCTCATATAAATACGAGAGACCAAGACCAAAGGAAAAAAATTAGTTTTTTGGGAGATAGGAGAAAATAATAGGTGAATAGGAATAGATATAATGTCTACATTTCAAAAGACCATGGTGCAAGTATAATTTTGAAGAAGTTAATGAAAGATATCTGATTTGGTGGCTCCATATTGGTATTGATTGTTTTTTTTAGTTATTCAGTTATTTGATTGTCTCCAACTTAATGTTTCTTGGTTATTTATGTTGATATATCAAGTATATACTCAATTTATCAATTCACATTTTTTGTACTTGTGTGATGTGATTATTTGGTTTGTTTAAAGAAGAATTAAATTCCTTTTGATAAATCACAGTAGTCTGAAAGTTTTATTTGGATCAGTAAGAAGAATCATATAATTAGGGTTGATATTTTGTCTCCAGTAGAGTTTATCAATCACTTTCTTGCATGTTTATACAAGTTATAAACCAATATTAGTATGCCTAACAATTAGAGTTTCTGCCAAATATCAGCCACTCATCTCTGACTTTCATTTGACTCCGCTTTACCCAACAAGGCATTGGTCTCACCCATTTCATTTTAGTTTTATCATACCAAATTCAAATTTCGCATCTGTTAATTGAACATATTAATCACACCTTGATATTGCTTATACAATTTATACCAAATTAAGATCACATCTCTCCATTGTCAAATTGTCATTGTGGATAGATTGATTAAGTAGGAAACACAATCTAAGTCTGCTTCACTTGCATAGGTACACCCCCCTAGTTCTGGCAAAGCTTGAAGAGAAGAAGGTTCAAATTCACCATTGGGCCTTGTACGATAGCCAAAAATGTATCAAGAGCTTGGCGACCTCTTGTGGTTTCAAACAGGCATTTTTGAGACCTAGTAGTAAGAAGCATTTATGTTTTGGCAATAAAGTCAAATAAATGAAGTTAATGAAGGAATATTCCCTTAAAATATGCCTTTGTGAGGGAAAATGAGATAATTAGTTAATTAAAAGAATTGATTTTAATGTGCAAGTGGGTTAGTTAATTAGGGGTTGATTTAACTCTTAGGGAGTTAAAAGATAGAGGATTTGTAATGATGATTAGGAGTTAATTAATCCAGAATTAATTAGCTTGAAGGGCTTAGGAGATTGGACAATTGATTTAAATGATTTGGTTTATTAAATTAGATGAGAGGACTTTAGGATACTTAATTAAATAATGTGATTTATTTAATTAAACAGGATGAACATTGGTGAATTAATCTAATAAACTACTTTATTTAATTAATGGAATAATTTGATGATAATTAATCAGAATTAGATGCACTATGTTAGTTAGGATTATTTGCATGTCTACATTTTGCCCCTCTTTGAAGCAATGTACCTACTGCATTGGTTCAAAGAATAATGTTGCCAAGATCAAAATTCAAAAATTTCTTGTTTTTTTTAGATGCCCACTATTGCCCAAGCGGAAAGAAGTATGCCGGTACACTGCCCCCTCGAGAGATCGGGCAAAAATTTTGATTTGAGGTCGCTCGCGATAAAGATTCAGGACCATTTTGGCTCAGAGAGGACTAGAAATCTCAAGTGTTTGATGATGTATAAACAATCATCGGCCATGGGTAGCCTCATGTATATTTTGATATATCACACATATTTGATACTTGGATAGAAATGTTAGTAAAGATAGAAGAATAAGAAGAATAAGAGGGATCAACCCTTGAGTTTGAGAAGATGCAGAAGTCCAAAAATTCTATGATTCGTCAAGACATTATCAGATATGATGATGAATGATGATGATGTATTGCTTATCCAGGGATTGGGGATGTAAAGAGTATAACTTTCCTTATGTTTGATAACACACATAGATACGATGCATCAAGGTATAGGCAACCAGGATGGCATTGTATCTAGTGAGATGGACTTTGACTCGACAAACAGATGGGAGTATTCTTGTTCACACCTGACATATGAAACCATGTTAGGATGTACTTTAGACATTTCAAACACCTCAAACCAAAACACAAAAAGGAAAAACCTCCCAATGTAATAGTCAACAAGGAATCCAAAACATCCTCCCTACAAACCGAACAAAATTAGCATGAACAAGTTTATATTACAAGAATATCCAACAAGAACAGCAAACAAAAGATAATGATCAATGCCCCATTCCTTTCTCTTTAAATTTTTTTGACTAGAAATCATCGAGAGGTCATTGGAATGAACGCAGTAAGATAAATCAAAAGAACATATCAAGTAAACAAACAAGCTAATGTTCTTCATACCTCTAGCCAAGACTAAACTACGGTGATGCCTAATGTTGATGTCCATTGTAGGAAGGATGCATCCTAGCACATGATGATCAGATGATGGTGAGATTGATGGGATGAAGGGCTATCAATACCAAGAGTTGACCAACTTGTTTATCTACTGGCCTAGACTTAAGACCTTGACTTTGGAAGTTTACACTTTTAATTTGCTAGACTCATTTTCGATTGTTTTACCAAATATTGGAGATGACGGTTGATTTATTGTGAGTGGATGTTTATTGCAAGTGAACATGAAATGGGATGGATTTTTTTGGGTTTTGGGTATTTTAACATGTTTTGAGGTTGTTTTTGAGATTTTTGAGATGTTTTACAAATGTTTTGATTTTCAAATTTTCCAACATTTTGGTTTTTTTATGAGATTTTGACCAAGAACCTAATCTAAAGACCTATCCTAGGTGCCTCAAGGGCTAATCAAAGATTAGCCTTTCTTACGTTATACACGTAGATACCACGTAGTTTGACGGACATAGACTCATTTATTGATGAGATATAAACAAATGGGTTGTCAATTGTGGTAAATCTATTGGCATATGGCTTCTAGTGTTGTCATTATTGGAAACCTATGTCATGGATCCAGTACGCACTTTTGTATCTACCCATACTGGAAATCAGAGTGAAGAATAGGGTATCCGATTAAAGTTGAGTTTGTCGATCAATATGCATTACCAGTTTATTAGTTCATGTTGCGGATCTCAGGGAAGATCATTGGCTATCTAGAATACCTTATTCTAGAGTTTTGTGTTGGCGCATCAATCGATGTATGAGTTAGAGGATCTGGTGTATTGATTTTATGTTTATCAGGACTAGAAGGCCGACTTGGTGGATATAGCCATTGTGGATGGTTAAGGAGTAATTTTTTAAATATTTCTATGTTCAAACATGTTTATTTAGGTCCTCTCTATGCTATGGCCGACTTTGGATGGTACGCATTAAGAATAATTTGAGGATTTAGCCGGCAGTTGGAAAATATTATATGTTTTGTTAAAGCTAACATGAAGATAATATTATCCTTTGATGAAGATATATAAGATCGATTGTTTATATCTTTTTGGTATTGATGCATGATATAAGCGAAGTGTATTACAATGTGATGTGAAATTCAGAAGGGAAGTTGTGTGATTTCATTTGTGCATAGAACATTTGTGATCCGAGTTGTAGTAGAGCAGAGCAGAAGAGAAGAATCAGATAGAAGGTCTGAAATCGACTAATGTGCTCAACCGGAACTGTTACCTCGCATTAGAAGATGTTATTTCTTTAGTTCAACCTTTCAGATGGTTTTAATATGAACATTTTGTAAGGAAATGAGCCTTCCTATCTTGAGCAATGAGCTCTAGGCAGTGAGCCTAAATGCAAGTGCATTCCCATTTGTAAAATTTATATTTTAGTACTCAAATTGTGGATTGACCTCCACCGTGGTTTTTCCCCTAACAAGGTTTCCACGTAAAAATCCTTGTGTTATGGTGTTGTGGATGATTTCTTTGTGTGCTTACATCTTTCCTTTGGTTTAATGTTGAAATGGTTTAAATATCAAAATAATAATGTTGAAGATTGTAAAACACTAATTTACCCCCCCCCCCCTCTCAGTGTTCCCAGATTCCAACAATTGGTATCAGAGCCTAGTTCCTCAGAAGGAGATTGAAAACTTGAGGTGGATCTTGGAATGGAATGGACTCTAGTAGTCTTCAACAGCAGCTTTTGGTGGTGCTTGATGATCTTGATCAGTCTAAAGCAGAAGTCTGGGAATTGAAAGAAAATCTTAGGGATGCTAAGAAATTCATTCTGACATTGAAGAATCGGATTGTTAAATCTAGGGAAAAGAGGAAGGATCTATGTGATCATATTAATTAGAAAGAGAGAGAAAACATGGATGGTGCTCACCTAAATCAAACCTTGAAGGAAATAACTCAAGAATGTGAAAAGCTTGCCAAAGACAATGCTACCCTAAAGCGTGAAATGGAATCTATGGTGATGAAGTTGACTAAGGAAATTGAAGAAAGAAAGAAGAATGAGGAGAATCTTGCGCAGGTCCTTAAGAGAAAGATTTGATGAATGTAGAAGAATAAATGGAGAATTCATTCAGTTAGAAAATGAACTACAACAATCTAGAAACAATGAAGAAGAGCTTGAAAAATAGATTTTGATTCTCAAGGATGAACTTGCTACAGCAAATGAATACAAGGATAAGTTTAAGATCAATTCTATTAAGCTTGATGAGCTGACTCAAGGTCAGAAGAATGGAAATGACAAGCGAGGTCTTGGATATGAGAAATGAGAATGTTCTGGATCTAGACAAAGAAACCTTAGGCAAGGAAATCAGATGAACAAAGGTGGAAGGTATCCGGTAAGACAACCTAATGTTCAAAATTTTAATGGATACTATTTTTCTTGAAATAAATTTGGTCATATGGTAGCTCAGTGTAGAAGTGAAATAAAATCGAGTGATCCATCATTCTTTGGTTAGTGTTTCAATTACAAAAAAAATTGGTCATAAATTAATCGAATGTAGAACTATGTCAAACAACTCTGTCAGTAGAAGGAATGTTGAATGTTATACCTTTGGAAGATTTGGGCATATTGCTAACCAATGTGGATTAAGAAGAAATCAATGGAATGATTGGTCCAGACAAGGAAATGTTGTGTGTTACAATTGCAACAAATACAGTCACATTGCAAGATTCTGTAGAAACAAAAATGTGGATAGAAGAGGTCTGGTATACAAAGGCAGAAACTCACAGAAAGATGATAAAGGAGAAGGGAAAGTGACTATGGTGCAAGATTCTGTAGAAACAAAAATGTGGATAGAAGAGGTCTGGTATACAAAGGCAGAAACTCACAGAAAGATGATAAAGGAGAAGGGAAAGTGACTATGGATGAAATAAGAGATCGGATGAAGAATACATGGGTAAGGAAGAATGATTCTAATGCTAGAAACAATTCCTGCACTGGAACCTACTTTCAGTAATTCCTCTGAAAATTGATTTCAGGCCATTAACCTAGGGGGAGTTCACGAAATTCCTTTGTTCCCCTGACGATAGTTAGCACCAGAATGCAGAATATTGTCAATGGTTGTGCTAATAGTTTACAGCTACATTGGAGATCACTTGTACAAAAATTTGAGAAGTTGAAGGTATGCAAAAAAAAATTTCTCTCACTGCTTGAGAAAGCAGGGTATCTGGAAAACCTAAGGAAAAAGCATTTATTACAGCTAAAAGTTAGATAAAGGACATATTGAAACCCTCATTTGTCACTTTGCATCAAAGAAGAGAAGGAGAGCACTCTACAACATAATTTTGAAGGAGTGAAGATAATTCAACGGTGAATCTCTAAATTCATCAGGTATTTCAGTCGTTTGTGGAATTTCCATTTAATTTAGTACTCGGTAGAAGAACTTGTTCGGTATGCAAAATGGAATAAATCAAAGGAACTGTGAATTTAGATGAGTTTAGCAGTGAAAAGATTAGATCTGTAAGAAACTTGTTATCGCTCGATGAAATGAAATGGCTGGAAGATGTGAAACACAAAAGTTTGGACATTTGGGGTAAATTCCCCTATTTAAAAAACGCAGAAATTGTTAAGTTTATCTTGAGCAAATTGAATGATGATACTCTAATTCTGGACAAACCCTATCACATTTTGAAAGAGGTAATTGGAGTCCTAACTAGATTATGCAAAATTGGGGATATACTAAGAAAGAAGACAATCTGAAACAAAGAAGTCAAAACCCTAACTGGAGTTATTGGAGACCAAAGGGAATTGATAATTTCAACAATCAGAGATTTAGTAACAAGGTACATTGCACATGGATTATCCTAAAAAATATTTTTCAGAAATAGAGAAGGAGCAACCTCGGCTAGTGCAGTTTACATCTCTCACAAAATGATAATGGAAGGTCAGTACTTTGACCTGTGCAGATTGCTAAAGGATCAACTATTGGAGAACACGCAATTAACAAAGGAGACAAGTTATCCTTTCACATTTGGCACTTTGATTACATGTCTTGTGATGTATTTTTTGAGTTGTTTTCCACTGAAGAACAATGTTGTATAGAAAGATAATGAACCAGTTTGCAAGTAGATTTATGAACACTCTAACAATTTAGCAAACTATGATCCAGAATATGTAAGTTTCTTTAGAGGTTTGTTAGAAAAGTTTGGATCCATTTGCATTTCCCTTTCGATAAGGTCACTTGAAGTTGGTTCCTCCTCCAGTGAGATGGAAAAGAAGAAGAGAGGAGAAAAATAAATTGTTCTTTGTACTCCTCCAGTATGCAAGACTAAAAGAATTGAAGGCTAAGGAAAATAATAGGTGGTTGTAGATATTCCAGATGAGGAATCTGATAAGGAAATTGAGGTCACTCAGGGAAAAGAATTGGAATCAGTTGAACCAAACCAAGATAAGGTAGAAGGAAGTAGAAGAAGATGATTTAACCAAAGCAAAACTACTCAGCTTATTCATGAGGAAGATGGAATACAAAAAATTGCAAAATTATGATCTATCAGACCTTCATATGAATAGTATATGATTTTAAGTGTACTAAGTGTTCATATTGTGCACAACCAGATCAAATTAGAGAATTTGCAGAATTTTCTACCTGAAGAGATGATCGAATGCATCAAGGAAATCATGGACTCTAAGTCTCAAAACAAGAAAGAAGAAATAATTCTACACTTGAAGGAGCAGTTCAGGCTATCACTTACCAAGTTGAAAAATAAAATGAATGAGTTGAGGCAATGCATAAGTACAACAAACAACATCTATAACTATTGCATTCATTGGCCTCATGCAGTTGGGAAATACAAAGAAAAGTTGGAGCAAATTGAAAAAAAGTTAAATAGGATTGGAAAAAATTTTGATATGTTTCAGGATCAGGATGGTGCAATCAAGAAAAGGATTCAAGAGTTACAGTCTGAGCATACAAATGTGCAGAATACCAAAAACAAGCTTGTGGAAACTTTTTGGAAAGTAAAGGACTTAACAGAATGCAGACTAGAGTAGTTAATTGATATTTTGAGGAAAGGAGAGAAACTAGAAGAAACCATCACTATTTTGGAATCCCTCATCAAGATTATCAATTGGACATCTAATAATTACAGCATGATCATAATCATTGGGATTTCAGTAGAAGCTTGGAAGAATTTTCTTCCAGAGATGAAAGAAAAACACAAGATAATCTTCTAACTCAAGTAGCAGTTATTCTTTTTCAAATTTTGAATCAGTTTTGAATCAACAAGTTTTTTGTCATATTTCAAAGGGGAGATTGAATACATTTTTTCCATTGATTTCAAAGGGGGAGAGAGAGCAGTGAAAAATTCCTTATCAATTTTAGGGGGAGCCATGTTTTGAAGTTTTGAGGTTTGGTAGTGTACTTACATTGGTTTTGACACTTAGTCATTTTTCACTAAGTGTTGCCATCGATTTCCAAAGGGGGAGATTGTTGGCATATGGCTTCTAGTGTTATCATTCATGGCAACCTATGTCATGGATCTGATACGCACTTCTATATATACTCATACCGAAAGTCAGAGTGAAGAACAGGGTATCCGATTAAAGTTGAGTTTGTCGATCAATATGCATTACCAGTTTATCAGTTCATGTTGTGCATCTCGAGGAAGGTTTTTGGGTATCTGGAATACCTTATTCTCAAGTTTTTTGTTGGCGCATCAATTGGTGTATGAGTTAGAGGATTCAGTGTATTGATTTTATGTTTATCAGGACTAGAAGGCCAACTTGGTGGATATAGCCATTGCGGATGGTTAAGGAGTAACTTTTTAAATATTTCTATGTTCAAACATGTTTATTTAGGTCCTCTCTATGCTATGGCTAACTTTGGATGGTACGTATTAAGAACCATTTGAGGATTTAGCCGACGGTTGGAAAATATTATATGTTTTATTAAAGTCAACATGAAGATAATATTATCCTTTGATGCGGATATATAAGATCAATTATTTATATCTTTTTGGTATCGATGCATGATAGAAGCGAAGTGTATTACGATGTGATGTGAAATTCAGAATGGCAGTTGTGTGATTTCATCTACGCATAGAAGATTTGTGATGCAAGTTGCAGTAGAGCAGAGCAGAAGAGCGGAATCAGACAAAATATCTGAAATCAACTAATGTGCTCAACTGAAACTGTTACCTAGCATTAGAAGATGTTATTTCTTCAGTTCAACCCTTCATATGGTTTTAATCTGAACATTTTGTATGGTAGTGAGCCTTCCTATCTTGAGAAGTGAGCTCTAGGTAGTGAGCTTGAATGCAAGTGCATTCCCATTTTGTAAAATTTATATTTGAGTACTCAAATTGTGGATTGACCTCCACCGTGGTTTTTCCCCTAACAGTTTTTCCACGTAAAAATCCTTGTGTTATGGTGTTGTGGATGATTGCTTTGTGTTCTTACATATTTCCTTTGGTTTAATGTTGAAATGGTTTAAATATCAAAATAATAATGTTGAAGACTGCAGAACACTAATTCACCTCCCTCTCAATGTTCCCAAATTCCAACAAAATCCTCATAAAAGTCTTGATGATTATAAATATCCTCTTTACTAGTGTTTAGTTGTGGTATCATAAAAAATTTGATGATTATGACCAACATTATCACTTTCAAGGGTAAGAATGGGGATTTTACCACTACAACCCACTTGAAAATTAGCCTTATCCTCCATAATACCTTTACTTTTTTCACCCTTCATCCCAATTTTAGAATTTTTAGATTTTTTCTTCTCAACTAAAGAGACATGAATATCTTCATCAAGAAATTACCATGTGTGTGACCCACTTGACCATAATATCTATGTTTGATCCCTCTTATTTTCCTTCTTACCCTTCTTCCCAATCTCATCCTCAGACAGAGAGTTAGGCACCATTTCCACTTCATCTTATTCATTACACTCCTCATCCCCATCTGAACTAGACTTTTAACACTCATCAGATGAAACAACAATATCCTTAGGAGAATGATTCACAAGGAGCTTCTTAACTGCAGTGGGAGAGGGGAGGGCTTTCAGATGTTCCATAATCAATAAAATAAGACCCTCATGCAAAATGGGTTGTTTTGCATTCTTCTTATGATCCTTTAGACCGAACTCCAAAATTAGGTAGAAAGGAAAGGAAACCAGATGCTTATGATGGAAATGATTAATAAGGATAAAATGAAATCCATACAAATGAGTATACCTTTCATCAAGGGTGAAAAATCGCTTGAGGACCTCCACCACCTCTGCCCAAAATGTGTATTGTTATATATTTATTTTTTTTCTCATTTTTCTATATTGCTAAAATTTAACAAATAATTCATAAAATATGAGCCCAAGGGGCACTTTCACATGTAAACCATTACAACACCATAAAATTTTAGAAAAATAAAATTTAAGGACTAAATTTATAGATAGGAAATCAATGTCACGCCTCAAAATCAACTTATGAAAAAAAAACCTTTAAGAAAAACTCGAACATGTTTTAATCCTTGATAGTGTTTTTAAAATATTCTTAATAATGTCTTTAGCATGGCTATATCAAATAGCTTATCTATCTAATAATAGTCAACTAATATCTCGCTTTCAACTAGAGTAATCTCATCTTCGAGATCAACAAAGGCATCAAGTATTATGCTCTCTCATTCCTTCATATATACCTTAGCAATAGGAAACTTATCTAGGATAGCATCTAAGATATAATATAAGGCAATCCAATGGTATTAATACCAATATATAACTTAATATTTTGATCTAGAATCCATCTAGTGGGTTGAGCACCTTTCTCATCCAGCCAATATATAAAAGGAGAAGTCTTATGGTTTTTATTCTCATTATAAATTTAGATGAAATATTTGGACTTGGAAAACTTGACATCAATGATTCTTGGTATTATTTCTATATCGTTCTAAGATAATGATCATAACCTCCCTTTTAATAGAAATAAACATGTTGGATAGGAACAATAATTCCATCCATCTACCTATATAAATACCATACTTAATTTGGCTACTATAACATGGATGTTAGAATTTTATTTTTCATTGATGTTGGTTTCTCACCAAGGAAGATTACTAGTTTGATGCTTGAACTTTGATAATATAATCACATGTTTGGTAATCCAAACATGTATCCATGAAATTGTAATTATTTGTTTAGTCTTCCTTATGTTTTCAACACTATAAATGTGCCTCTCCATATATTCAATATAATCTATGTGCATATAAATGATAGATAATAATTTCCTTCTTATCAAAGATAAAGATATATATGTTGGAAAAACAAGGATAGACAACTGAGAGGGGGGGTGAATCAGTTGTTACCAAAATCAAACTTATACATAATTAATCAGCCTTATATCAAATATCTGACAATTAGTAGTGCAAGCATTAAATCAGCAACACATCAGAGACACATGAACACCAAGATTTTATACGTGGAAACCTTGTTAGGGGAAAAACCACGGTGGATGTTAGTCCACAAGATTATACCATGTTAGAAGTATAATGAAGAATAAAAAGGGAATGCACTTGCATTCAGGCGCACAGCCTAGAGAACACTTCTCAAAGGGAAGGCTCACTGCCTTACATACAATAATCAGATTAAATCCATCTGATGAAGTTGAACTGAGAAATTAGCTTCTACAAAAGCCTGATTACAGTTCCAGTTAGGTGCACAAAAACATCTTCAAACTCTTCCACCCTCTGCTCAAACTCTTCCACACTCTGTCCTGAATGATTTCACCTTTATTCGCACTTGTACATCACTTGTACACTTGAGCACTTGTCTCTAAATGAGGAAAACAATCTCATATATATATCCACTACACGGATTTACAATCACTATTCAGTCGGCCACAAATAAAGAATGAATTACAATTGTCGACCTTGATACATGAATAAATTACAATGCACACCAACACAAGTCAGTCACAACATAGTGAGGACCCAAAAAAACACCTCCAAACATGCCAAACAATAAAATATTAATACTCATGGATCCGCAACATGCTAACATCATCATGTCGGCCAAGAACATGAAAACTCGGGCACACATCGGAAGAATCTCTTATCACGAACACTTCAATCAATGCGGATGTACAAAAAGGATAGAGCATGATCTAGACTCATCCATGAACATCACAGGTACATGCGTAACACATGAAATTACTAGAATTTCATCTGCTTCAACCAAGACCATCTACAGAAACTGAGTAACTGTAGGCACAAAGATCTTCATAACTTCCACAAATCTTTATGTGAACCTCTAAAACTTTCGAACAACATACTAGAAAGCTTCAGTAGGAAACCCTTTGAAGCGCACCTTCAGATCTTCAACACATGGAGCTTTACAACATTTTTACCTTCTCAGCTCCACTGGTTACCTGTACTATATTTTTTACAATTTCCTCAATCTCCTCGACATATACAACCTTAAGCAGATTCAATGCTAATAGTGTTGACATCAATGACAACCACATATAAGCAACATAACCACAACATCCAACAATATACTATTCACATGTATTATAATAAAGGAAAATAACATTAATATAAAAACATAGGTAGTCTAAATTGTCAAGTGGATGATCTAAAGAAGAGGTCATCGATTATTGGATTCATAAGTAATATATTTATATAAGTATAGCTATTTTTAGTAACACTTATTATAAGACAATATTAAAAGTTTTAATGTGCTAACACATCAAACCATATTTCATAGGCTACCACTTCAAAATATTATGACATTATCAATTATTATGCTACAAATATATAATTAGTGTAGTTGTTGGTTACTAAATACTAGCATGCACTAAGCCATAATTATATATGCAAATTTGTGCATATATGTCAAAAAATATCATATATTGATTAAAAAGTTCAATGTGAACTCTATAACAATAAACTCTGTGTGTATGATTTATTTTGACATAAAAATATTTTTATTTTAAAATACCTTTGCCTAATTTTTATTTGAGGACGCATCTCTATAAATTTGGTGAGAAATTATGTTTGAATCACATCCAAAAAAATCTTTGGATGTGGCTAACATTCTTGACAACCAATTCTCCTTTTTACAAAATCTCTTTGATTAGGTGATACTCTTGTGTTGTTTTTTTCTAAAATTCTTCAATTGGGGTTTTTAAGGATTCAACTATGACTTTATCTTTTCATGGGAGTCTACTAGATAATTTTTATTGTTCATTTTTATTTGGGTCCTCAACTCTTTCATATTTCCCAATGGCTTTCATCAATGTTTTTCACTTATTTTTAGTGCTTGACTTATTTTCCTTGTTAAGAAATATTTCCTTTTTTTAGTAATACCTATAGTTGATGTAATTATTGTTGAATAGGAAAACTGAGAGGTGGGTCGAATCATTTGTCATAGAATTAGGCATTTAATTCAATCACCAAAACTAATCCTTAATACTTCTTAAATGATTAATCATTAAAATTCGAGGTAGAAATTTAAATCCAACACATATACACAATAACACCAGATTTACGTGGAAAAACCAATACAAGAAAAACCAAGATGAGGATTAACTCACATTATAGAGAATATCAAAACCGATTACAAAAGGCTCACTGCCTGAAATAAGGTTCACTGCTTGAAATAAGGACTCACTATTCAGAACAAGGACTCACTGCCCAATAGGGCTACAACCCAAAGGGCTCACTGCCACAAAGATACAAAGAAGAAAAATAAGAGATGTTGTAGAGAGACTACAACCCCAATGCAACAAAGGATTCCACCACAATTACTCCACACATGCATAAATCATAGAGTTCGCCTTTTGCTCACTGCATTTGGAAACTTAGCATTAAGCTTCGCATTGATTTGCCACACTCTCAATACACACACTTACTGAATAGAATCAATTTCACAAAAAACTATACTTTCTCTTATCACTCTACTTCTTCGCTCTTACATCACCACTCTTCACCATCAACTCATATTGTATTTATACCATCTTCAACTTTGAAACATATCCAAATTTAGTCATCCAAATTCAAATTCAAATTAGGTCGGCGCCAAAAAATCCTAACACACACACACTTCAAGGGATCCAAAAAGATCCAACATGCTTCATCATCCTCGAAAGTAGTATTTCGCACAAGGTCGGCCAAACCAGTGTAAAACACATAGAACAATTAAGCATGAATCTTCCAAATGTTGAAACTATCTTCAATAGAACTAGGGAAACACAACTCTAGAACCACAAGTCATAAGACTTCATCAAAGAGAAATTTGGACCAATATTATTTCTCCCAGACCTCAACCAAAAACATAGAGAACCATAGTTCACAACTAGTGAACACAACTTGCACTGTACAATGAATCAGCAACCAAAAATATGGATATAATATCTGCTAACAACCATGAACAACATATTTGAACCACACAACCATAGGAGCAAATCCAGACCAAAAATCGGAGCAACCACTAAACACATGCAACATATCTTTATTACAATTTTATCAATATCCTCCACATATACAGCCAATAACAACTAGTAGATAACCAGTTGACCGGTTGAAACAATGACAACACCTATAGACTTTCCTCAAAACCTTCAATATTTTCATTCTTGCAACAATCTCCCCTTTTTTATTGATGGCAACATATGATGTGAAAAACCATCAATGACAACATACTAGCTCTCAATACATTTTTTTTGTTTTCTCACCCTTAGAAGATAATCTCTTATATGATTCTTCTCATTCTCTTTTCACATGCTTCTTCTCTCACCCTTTGACATCAATGGTAAAGGAAAAATAATATTTTCTATTGATTTCTCCTTTGACAAGACAATAGAATAAACAAAATGACAACACCTGATACTACCTGTTCCCCCTGAGAGGTAGCCACCAAAACATTAGTCTAGAAGAAAGATAGATCCATGGATCCATCAGACTGATGCATCTCCATATGCATCTAGTTCCATAAAGGAGGTGAAATAACCCATAACTTCTCTCTGAGATACTCAAAAGTATCTTTAGGAAGAGATTCATGAAAATATCAACAATCTAATACTTCGTCGAAACATACTCAATCTTTACTTCATTCTCTATGACTTTCTCTCTCAAGAAATGATATCTGATAGATATATGCTTCATTCTCGAGTGCATCATAGGATTCTTAGAAATGTTGATTTCACTTGAATTATCATAGAAGATATAAATGGGATCATCATATAGCACTGTGATATCTTTCAATGTTTGTTTCATCCATAAAACTTGTGTACAACAATATGCAGCAACAATATACTCAACTTTAGTAGTAGACAAGGAGACTGAATCTTGCTTCTTACTCAATCATGCCACCAATTTTCATCCAATAAATAATGCACCACCACTTGTACTCTTTTTTTCATCTACACATGATTCGGCCCAATCTGCATTTGTATAGGCACTGAGTGTAAATTCAATATCTTTAGGATGCCATAATCCATAATCTGGAGTTCCATTCAAATATCTAAATATTCTTTTTACTGCAGCAACATGTGTTTCCTTCGGATCTTCTTGAAATCTAGCCACAAGATAGACTGCATGCATGATATCCAATCTAGTAGCAGTCAACTATAATATTCCACTAATCATAGATCTATATTTTCTATGATCAACCTTATGTGAATTATCAACTTTACCCAATTTGCAACCAATCACCATAGGAGTACTTACCGGTTTGAAACCATCCATCCCAAACTTCTTCAACATCTCTCTCACATACTTAGACTATGAAATGAAAATTCCTTTCTCTATTTGGTTAATATGTATCCCAAGGAAGAAATTCATCTCCCCAAACATAGACATTTCAAATTATTTTTGCATTTCTTCCATAAACATCTTGCACATAATTTCATTTCCTCTAAAAATATCATCAACATACACAAATACAATCAAGATTTTTTCATTTTCAATCTTAAAGTACAAATTACTATCTATCGTAACTTTATTAAATCCTTGTTGAATCAAGTACTTGCCTAACCTTGCATACCAAGATCTAGGAGCTTTCTTCAACCCATATAAATCTTTCTTCAATCTGCACACCATATCTAGTTGATTTGTCAACTAAAATCCTTTTGGTTGTTCCATATAGACATCTTCTTCTAGCTGACCTTTCAAAAATGTTGACTTGACATCCATTTGATAGACCTTAAAATCTTTATAAGCAGCAAGTTCCAAGAACATCCTTATAGCTTCCATTCTTGCTACTGAGGCAAAGGTTTCCTAAAAATTTATTCCTTCTACTTGTGAGTAACCTTTACACACAAGCCTCACTTTGTTTCTAACCACTTCTCCATTCTCATTCAACTTATTTATGAATACCCACTTCAATCCAATGATATTTTTATCTATCAGTCTTGGGACCAATTCCCAAGTCTAATTCTTCTCAATCTACAAAAGTTCTTCTTTCATCGCTTCCTTCCAATGTTCATCTTTACAAGCTTCACTTACTATCTTTGGTTCTATCTCAGAAATTAAACACAAATTCACTTTAGCAACAATTTTTCTTCTAGTTAACACATCTTTTGTCCTATCTCCAATAATTTGAATTTATGAATGATTCTTCTGTACATATCTAGGTCTCCTAGGGGACATCACCAGAGCATCTTCTTCTCTTTCATTCTATTCATCCTGTTTCTCTTGCTCATCTTCTTCCTGTTCCTCCATAATTTCTTCTATTCTTACACAATCATTCTCATCAGATACATATCCATCAGTGTCAATAGAATTCTTCATTGTCTCATCAACCTTCACATTTGAGATTTCTACAATCTTTCTCAGTATTTTATTGAAACATTTTTATGCCTTGCTTTTAGTAGAATATCCAATAAAAATTCCTTCATCACTTCTTGCATCAAAATTTCCCAAAGTTTCTTCATCTCTTCTGATATAGCATTTTCTTTTGAATACCTTGAAATATTTAACTATAGGGATTCTTCCATATCATAGATCATAGGTCCGAGTCTTTGTACTATTTTCTCTTGCTTGAACTCGATCGAACGCATAAACAATAGTATGAATATCTTCTTTCTAGTAAACTTCTGATAAACCAGCCTTAGTAATCATTGACCTAGCAGCTTCTTGAACTATTCTATTTTTCCTTTCAACAACTCCATTTTGTTGAGGGGTTCTTGAAGCAGATAATTGTCTCTTTATTCCATGCACTTCACAAAACATATTAAACTCATGGGAGGTGAATTCTCCACCTCTTTCATATCTTAAGCATTTTATCTTCAAATTCACTTCATTTTCAACCATTTCTTTGAATGTCTTGAATCTATTTAATATATCTGATTTCTCTCTAATAAATGTAACCCATGTATATCTAGAATAATCGTCAATTAAAAGCATAAATTACCTTTCACCAAGTAGAATTCTTACTCTTGTAGGACCAAAAATATTTGTATGAACTATATCCAATAATTTGGTAGTAGACTGTTCCTTTGATCTATAATTATTTCTTGCTTGCTTTCCAAACTAACAATTCCTGCAAATAGCATTAACAAAATTTGTAATTCTTGGTAAATCTCTCACTATCTGAATAGCACTAATCCTTTCCAAGTTATCAAAACTCATGTGACACATTCTCCTATGCCATAACCAAATATCATTTATCTGAGTCATAAAGCATTGTCCATCAGCACCCTTAAGTTGATAGATATTCCCTTCATATTTCTTTCCTGTAGCAATCAATGTTTCGGATCCTTTCTGAATCTCACATTTCTCATCCCTAAACACAATATCATATCCTTTTCTACACATCTAACCAACACTCAATATATTATTCCTTAAACCCTTAACATAGTAAACATCATCAGTATGATGCTTGCCATCAAAACATACTGAACCTATCCCATAGATTTTAGCAACAATATCATCTCCAAACATAACCAGGCCTCCATCATATTTTTCAAGCTTAAAAAAATTAATTTTATCACCATCCATGTGATGTGAACAACCACTATCAACTACCCAATAATTTTTCTCTTGTTTAGCATGTAGGGAAGAGATAATTGTACCTTCATTTTTCTCCTTCTCCAGAGGGCTTTCCTTTACCTATTTTTAGAACTAGTAGAAGTAGGTTCATCCTTAATCACCAAGAACAAGAACTCATTGTCATCTGGATCTTCATATTTTGAATCCTCATCAGATATACTAGAATTATCATTCACATAGTAAGCTCTTTTAATCTTCTTTCCTTTATTTTCTTTCTCATATCTTAGTTTATTCCTTTTAGCTCTTTTCGAACACTGCAACATAATGACCTATTTCTCCACAACTAAAGAATTTAAAGGGAAACTTAGCTTCATACTTACTGAAGCATTTCATCATTCTTCTTACAAATTTGTCTTCTATTTCATCAAAGTTCTCTTCATCCAGATCTTCAAATTTTGTAGCTTTAAAGGTAGTCTTTGATTTGCTTCCATTCCTTAGACTCAACTTCCTCATCTCATAAAATGTCAAAAATCCTAACAACAGATCCTTAGTACATGTCTTATAATATATAGTCTGCTCAATAGCACTCACCTTCTCACTGTAAGCATCAAGAAGAGTTTTGAGAATCTTCTTTACAATCCTTGTTTTGTCAATAGTAGCACCAAGTCCTCGCATACCAACCACTATCTCATCCAATCTTTGTACATAATCTTTAACATTTTCATCTTTGGACATATGTAGAAGATCAAAATGTGTCTCTAAATTCTGTAGTTTCACCTCTTTAACTCTTTCATCACCATCATGCACTCTTTCTAAAGCATCCCAGACTTCCTTAGCTGTATTCAAATTTTGAACCTTGATCAACTCTGAATGTACCAGACTATTCTTCAAAATGTATTTCGCCTTATTGTTCGCTTCATGTAATTTTATTTCTTTAGGTGTACTCGGACCATTAGTTGGAGGACTGTAAGGATTTTTGTAAGCTTTCTCCACATCATATCCATAATACTCCATATATTCTTCCATCAATACTTTCAAGATTCCACAATTAGTTCCATCAAACCTTGGATAATCATAAACTGTTTTGCCAGCCATCCTGAACCTTCCTCAAGCAGTTACACTCTTCACAAAGGAACCAAGTTGTGATACCAATTATTGAATAGGACAACTGAGAGGGGGGCTGAATCATTTGTCACAAAATTAGGCCTTTAATTCAATCATCAAAACTAATCCTTAATATGCTTAAATGATTAATCATTAAATTCCAAGGCAGAAACTTAAATCCAACACATATACACAATAACACCAGATTTATGTGGAAAAACCAATACGAGAAAAAGCATGGTGAGGATTAACTCACACTACAAAGAATATCAAAACCGATTATAAAAGGCTCATTGCCTAAAATAAGGACTCGTTGTTCAGAACAAGGACTCGCTGTCTAATAGGGCTATAACTCAAAGGGCTCACTTACAAAGAAGAAAAAGAAGAGATATTACAGAGAGACTACAATCCCAATGCAACAAAGGATTCCACCACAATTACTCCACACATGCATAAATGATAGATTTTTCCTTCTGCTCACTACATCTGAAAACTCAGCATTAAGCTTGGCATTGATCTGCCACACTCTCAACACACACTTACTGGATAGAATCAATGTCGCACAAAATTGTACTTTCTCTTATCGCTCTAATTATTTTCTCTTGCATCACCACTCTTCACCATCAACTCATCTTGTATTTATACCATCTTCAACTTTGAAACATATCCAAAGTCGGCCATCCAAATTCAAATTCAAATTAGGTCAGCACCAAAAAATCCTAGGGTGGAATTAGAATGAGGGAAACCCAAACACACACTTCAAGGGATCCAAAAAGATCCAACATGCTTCATCATCCTCAAAAGTAGTATTCCGCACAAGGTCAGCCAAACCAATGTAAAACACATAGAACCATTAAGCATGAATCTTCCAAATGTCAAAACTATCTTCAATAGAACCAGGGAAACACAACTCTAGAACCACAAGTCATAATACATCATCAAAGAGAAATCCAGACCAACAATATTTCTCTCAAACCTCAATCAGAAACATAGAGAACCATAGTTCACAACTGGTGAACACAACTTGTACTATACAACGAATCAGCAACCAAAAATTTGGATATAATATCTACTAACAACCATCAACAACATATTTGAACCGCACAACCACAAGAGCAAATCTGGACCAAAAATTGGTGTAACCATTGAACACATGCAACATATCTTTATTACAATTTTCTCAATATCCTCGACATATACAACCAATAGCAACTAGTAGATAACCAGTTGATTGGTTGACATCAATGAAAATGATGGCACTCTTAAATTTTTCAAATTTGAGATGCCTATTTCAAAAAAATTGCTTCTGCACTTTCAGGAGTGCACCTTGAGAAATCAATCTGAGTAACCCACTTTGGAGGCTTGCAATTTAAAGCCTATTGATTGTCGTGCAAAACCCATTTTTGGACATATTCAATTGACATATGTGAATATGCCCGTCAATTTCCAGCTTCCCACAATAAGTTTTGACAGAGTTTCAAAAAGTGAAGCTGTAGGGTTTTGTCACTGTTCTGTTGTTTGCATCCTGTTTGAGCTTGGATTTCGCAACCAGTTGATTGTCATGAAAAAATGAATTTTGTTCTGTGTTCTCCATACCTAAATTATCTCAGATGTCAGTTTTTAGAGCCTCATGATCTAATTTGTTATTTTTAACAAGTCGAAACCGAATGCAGTTTGTTCAGTTTCGCATCTGCATTCTTGACAGCTTTTTTGAGTGGTCAACTTTGATCGTTAATATCTCTTGACTGGTGATGATTCAAGAAAATTCCTTTTGCACACGTGCTCAGGATACCTAAATGATCTACTATATTTGATGGCAGCTCGCCAGGAGTTGATTCACTATTTTTACAAATTGGCAGTTGAATGAGTTTTAATTGGTGCAGAACAATTGTTGTTTCAGAAAAAAATTAATTGGGCAACTTTGCCGATTAATATTTGGTTCCTTGGGTTTCCTTTTTCTGAGCTGTCTTTTGTACTGTACTCTTGGATCAAATGTCTAAATTCTTGCAAGTTTTGATGTCTCCCAGAGGTCGTTTGACCAGTTTCCTAGATTGATTCTTGAGGCAACTTGACCAGTTTTGCCCATTTTCCAAATTGTCAAAAAATAGTTTTTGATGAAGACCCAGTTCATTTTCAACTTCAGAAGCACTCAAGAGCAGTGTTGGGTTAATTGAGGGAAAAACTTGTTCGAAAATGGAAAAAAAAATTAGTCGGGCCCACATGGGGACCCGACATGTTTCACATAGCTATGAAGTTATAAGTGCATGGGTGGTGCAAGAGCTCACAGTATTATTGAACAATTTCGAGTAGTGGCAACCAGACATTAATACAAGGAGGTCTCCAAGTTGCAGGGAGGTCGATGGAGGGAGCTCAATGGAGGGGCACTGGCCACAGGAGCAGAATGCGCACAAAATGTATATGTTGATAAGGCATTAGAAACTTTCAAGAAAATTTTAGGGGTGTGTTGGCCACAAGAGGAAAATGTAGTCAGTATAAGACCCGCGCAAAGCATGAAGGAGGCCCGTGCTATCTTACGCACAAAATGGGAGATTTGGAACAGGTATAGACATCTAGATGAAGAGTATGGGGTGCAGACAGACAAAGAAAATGAAAGGCATGACCAACATGTAAAGAGAAGCCCACGCAACAAGAGGGAGGCATGGACAAAAGGCGTGTGAATTTTTTGAGTAACATCCAAATGAATGTGGTCTCCAGGAATCTTGTGACTATGGCGCACATGATGAAATTGTAGGAGGATGGATTCATATGTGCACAAACAAGGCACATTGATGAAGATGATCCAATGGAGAGTAAATGGAGAAGATGTTGCATGCGCCATGTGAGGAGGTCACCAGGTTGCTGGGCGCGACAGCATGAAGCTCGATGGAGGGTGCCAAGAGGGGCGCGCGCATGGGAGGACAGAGGAATGGAACCAATGAATGGGTATGGCCTGGAGGAGGCTATGCGCATCCATCAAAGCAGCAAGGAGGAGGCTCGATGGTGTGAATGGCGGCCAAGCACAGAGGTGAACACCAATGCCCGAGAAAATAGAAAATGAAAATTAGGGCAAACCTCGCATGCCTCACATGAAAAATCATGATGTCATGAAAAATGTGCGAGGTATGCGAGGCACATAAAGGGCCCAATGATATTTTTAAAAATCTTTACAAGGAAGAAAAACATTCAAAATTAATTGTTGGGGGGCAAATATAAATGGTGGGCCCAGTGAAATTTTACAATGTCTCCAAATATTTTGGCCAAGTATTTTAAAATGAGCGGTGAGGGTCAAATGTCCACGGGTAAATAGTTTATTTGCTAGGAAAATTTTATTATATAAAATGCATGAAGGAGGTGGAGTATTTTTATCCACGGGGGTGAAATTTTAAATGGAAAGTGAATATTTCACTTTATAAACATGTATCATGTGCTGGAAATAAAATTGCAAAGTGTGGTTGCAGCAAGTAAAGTGAATTTTATATTCATTTTATACTTGGGGGCATTTCAATGCAAACATTCTCTTTGTTGGGGAATAAAATATAAGAGGATATGGGTAAAATGAATTTAATATTCATTTTTAAAAGGCCAATGTGTGCTAGGATATCATGTGCAGCAAGTAAAGAGCTTAAATAGAATTTTCACGGGAAAGAGGTTTCTCCAACAGTTCGGTAAATGATGAAATTCTCCACATGGGCACATTTTCAGTTGCAAGGTAATGATGAGTAGAGGAAGTTTGGAGGGAATAAGTTTGTTGCTGCAAAGGAAGGGAGATGAGATATTCTTTTCAGTTTGATCAACGGTAAATGAAGCTTCCAAATGGCATTTCTAGATCAAGTTTAGGGCTGCCCCTGCTTGCTTCTCTTCTTCTATATCTTCTCTTATTCTCTCATTGTAAGGGGTTATGAGTTCTGGTATTGGGTTGGGTATGGGTAGATAGAGAATTGTAATTTCTGAGTCATTTCTTGAGTCTGTAAGCTGTAATTTTTTGAATTCATGAGTAAATACAGCTATTTTATGCAAATAAAATCATGAAGATGTTTGCACATTCATGAATATCATCAGATTGTCTCCATATTTGTACATTTTTAGTTATATAAATTCAATAATACAAAGTGTCTTTGATTTTATCATCTCAAGTTTCATGAGATTGTTTTGTCTGTTCATTGTTCTGTTTCAAAGAAATGGTTAAAATGCTTTTAGTAGGTGATTGTGATTTCAGATCTGCAAAGGGGATTTGATAAGAAGAATATGATTGATAGTAAGAGAAGGATTGTTGGTGCAAGGCACTAATAGTTGATGCAAAGCATTAGAAATTTAAATCCACTGGTTGAAGACAGTTTGCTGGGGAATTCATTTTATGTATTTGACTCCATGGCCCAGAATTGGCACTAATCTATTATGCAGTTTTGTGCATCTCAGAAACAAATTTAAATGCAAAATCATTCCTATTCTTACTACTTAGTTTGTTGTTTGTCCTACTTTCCAATGGCTGAGAGAGGGTTGAGTTACTGAGAATTGAGCCAAGTTTAAAGTTGTCAATGCTTCCCTTAGTGTATTTTCATTGGGAATTATTTGCTTTATAAAGCAATGTCAATGTATGAGTGAATTAAGTTTTGGGCATTGTATAGGTTTACCCACCTTGGTCCTGCAAAGCCAAAAGTGTAGGAGATGTTAGTCTTTGACTGAATCTTGTCAATTGGCCACTAGCCTTTGTGGTTCTTTAATATAGAGGTTGGCTACCTCTTAGAGAATTACAAAGCCTAGCTGGGTTGCATTTTAAAACACCAACAGACAACACCTGCAAACTTTCCTCAACACCTTCAGTCTTTTCATTCTTGCAACAATTACATGCCATGTAATATTAGTATCTTTGGTGCATGAGATAAAACCCATACTTTTATATGCATTGATTATATTTTCTATATTATTTTATTTTTAAATTACTATTTGATGTTCTTAGGTAATGTGTCTTCATTATGGGTCTAAATTTAATATTTCTCATTACTTCAATAAACAATTGAAATCTTCCTATTTCATTTAAGTTTTCAAAAAATATTTTTCATATTGTATTGACATTCCACAAGTACATTCAAAAATATCATCAACTATTAGTTTTAAAATATTCTCATCAATTTTAATTAAAACCATTATAGAAGGTGTTATCAATGGTAAACTTGCTTTATTACATAAATTTGTTTCATTAGAAAAAAAAATCATCTTCAGTATCTGGTATGCTTATTGTGTTTTGAATAGGTTAATAAATTAGTATGGCATTTTCATTGATTTTTTTTTATTTATTAATTTAATTGGTGATTGAGGAATTTTTTTAATATCACATTGATATGGCAAAGAGGATATACCTTCAACTCCAAGATTCAATTTCCTTATTGCATAAATATATTTTATTCATTGTCTTTGTTTCTCCAAATTCTTCTCTTTAATTCCTTGAATAGATGCTTCATGACATAATTGAACTAGAAAAAATGATATGCATTCATCTATGGAGTTCAATTTCTTACTTTCACAAAGTTATCTCATTCATTCTCTTTTCTTCACATTCTCAAATTCACGATCCTCTAATGTTTTAATATTTGGTCATTCCCTTGCTATGATGTTAAATTATATATCAATCATGAATAAAATATGTATATTGGCTAAATCATGGTACAATAAAGCATCTCCACAACCAAATAGAAATTGAATGCATAATGAAAACCACAAACATGCCACCACAAGATCAAATCAAACAACCATAAATATGTATATGAAAACTAAAGTACCTACATTCACAACATGAGAAATAGGAAATATTCTCAATATAAACACACCCATAAGAGCACCACCAACAAAAATATGACCACCACAAAGAGAAAAAATATCATAAAGGAAACTCCATATACAACATTGAAGTTGTGTAAAAAGTGAACATGATTTTAAATTATGTATATTACTAATAAATTGTGGCTACATAAATATTTATCATCATATTCCCCATATAAGTACAAGATATTGATAAAAATCTACTCGAAAGATTCCTTAAACATGTATGAGGTCAAGATAGCAAGGGGATCCATGGGGATTCCAACTTCACAACCTTGGTAGATTTATATGATTGTAAATGTAAGATACAAAAGGTTGCATATGGATAGATTCCTAACTTAAGTCTATAATAACATGCCCTTTAAGGTTAATAACATACTTGTGAAATTATTAGGATGATGAGTATAATTTCTTCTCACACAATTCAACTAGCTCTAGCATCAGATATACTCACTTAGGAAGCACCTGGGTGAGTTTAAAATTCTAAACATTCTTAGTGTTAAATAAGATAGATAAAATAGGTATAGATGATTTTTATTTTTTTATATGTTGAAGGTGGAATTTTAAATATTGTAAGGTTTGGAGGAGACTTTTGGGTTTTTAATGCTGTCAAGAGTAAGTTAACTATAAGTGGTCTAGGTTTTTCTACTTTTTTTCCTATATTGTCCATCCTAAAAGGGGCTTGAATTTTTCTCATAAATATAATATAAATGAAATTTGATCTCCTTTTATGTTATCCACTCCATTGTAGATGGAGATGAAAAATAGGTAGGGGAGGGAGATATTCCTTTAGATTCCATAGATTCAAGTTTGGCTTATAAGTTCAAATGTAGGTGATGAGGAATGAGGTTTTTCTTAGAGAAAGTGAAAAAAATTCTCAATACAGTATGCCTTAGAGAATTTGAACAATAATATATTTGAAAGACAATAAATAATGGCTTTATAATACCAAGGCATGGAATCTAGGGTTTCATAAATAGACACATTAAATGAGGAAAAGATGCATCTAACAATCATTTGAAAAAAAATTCAAAAATTAGTATAAGCTAAGGGAGTGGGATGGAAAATACATGTGTACTCACGGAATTGATTACATAACCTAAATTTTTAATAGACACTATAGGGGATTGTAATGTGCTAATGGGGAAACAATCCTAACACTATGGAAACAAATAGAAAGGAATCAATATATACATCTAGTGGAAAATAGGGAATAGAAAAATAGAAATATAGACAAGGGAGGAGAGAAGGAAACAAAAATATACATAATAATATAAGACACATTGGGACACCTTTCTTATTAATAGAGTTTAAGGTACATAAAATTAATTAGAATTATAAAGTTGAAACCAAACATTTCAAATAATGCAAATGTGTCTTCTCAAGGCATGGTGATAAATAAAGCTTGTGCTCCATATTTTCTCAAACTTGTAATGAAAAATATCTTAGCCCTATTCTTGTCCCACTTTATTGTTAATTTTTATCAAATTGATTAGTATTTACCCTTATTTGTTCATAAAATTTAAGTATTTTTATGAGCCTAACCTCTAATAGAGAGGAATTAGTGAGATCATCTTTACTATATGATTTCAAAAGTGATTTGGAAGTATCTAATGGATGAATAGGAGGGATCGTAATTACAAATTAGGACTTCAAAAAAATTTAAGAACATCATCCATGGATTCTTGAAGCTTGGTCAATTTCTTAGGAGCATTTTGTGTACAAGATATCTAACCAAAATGACTTGTTCATTAAAAAAGTATGCATAATATAGGATAGTTGCATAGGATTCTTAGGATTAACTAAGCTAGCAAGATCACATGCACACTCTTTTATGGCCACATGTTCACCATGACTATATTCTAATTTTTTATTCTCAATGATAATAGTATAACATTACTCATGGGAACATGATTAAAGACACCAATCTAAATGGACTAAGCCATATGTGATCAATAATTTAGGGTAGCAATGTCACACTATAATACATCAATATATAAATTTAATTGATGAGTTCTATACTAGCTCAAATTAGATGAAAAAAGATCATATGCATGTTCAACCCAAAATAAATGCAAGAATACTACCCAATATGTAAATATCATTGTTCATACTTGTAGAAATGTGCAATATTCCTGAAGGAATGTAATGGTTCCCCAAACAAAAAATAAACATAAAGACTCCTAGGTTTCATTCATTTATATGTTCTTTGAATTACACCTCCTCTGATACCATTTCATTCCCCAATATTATAATATCCAAGTACTAGAAGGTGAAGAGTCACTATCCTCAAATGGCCACCATGATAACTGCCAAATGGCTACCAAGAGGAAACTATAGAACTACCTCCAAACTAGCCACATAAGAACACTTCAACCACTAGCATCTCAAACACCACTTTCCTAACTATTCTAATCAGATTATAATGGAATGGGCCCTACAAATGGATCTAAAAATGACACAAAGTTCCATAAATAAGTCACCCACCAAAGGAAAACACCATCTCCCATTGGGAAAAGAAAATAATTTTAAAAAGAGAGAATAAATTCCCACACTACTAGCAATACAAACCACAACCCAAGGGAATAGAGATGTAGTCTCTCATCATTTTCACAATATAAAAAATTATTCCTAGGAAATGGGATGACTATACACATGAGAAAATGAAACTCCACCATTGTTATGACAAGGAATCTCACACTTTCAAAAACTACCAAACTCATTTGTATACTAGTTTTCCCTTTAACTTTCAATTAGCTTCCATTACTTCTGCTAATTACACCATTGTTGTGCTATCATGCCAGTGATGATATTGTAGTTAACCATTCACTTTCAAAAAATCTCTAATAGAATACCAACTACCATGTGTTAGGCCATTGCCCCATCCTTTGGCACTTGATAATATCTCATTAACCTAATATCCAACCTACAACATTTTTGTAAGTAATGTCATCACTCAATCTAAGTGTATACAATGAAAGAAGCTATGTAATAAGTAATATGAGACTATGATAGAGATGTAATATTTTATGTTATAAAACTTTATCAAAAATTAAAAGAAGTTATGAAATCATTAAAGGAAGATAAAAAATAAGGGATAATATGATCTTTTGGTTAAAATAGATATCAATGAACAATATTTATGAACTCTTTTAAAAGGGGATGAATAATTATATATGAAATATTAATTAAAGGCAGCCTTTGTGAAAGGGTGTGATGGTTTAGAAACCAACCCTTAATGCTTATATAAATAATTTATATGAGACTTGGAAAATACATGGAGATCACTCAAGGAAGAACAAATTGGTTTGATGGTGCTATGGGCATCGGAGAAGTGACACACGAGAGTGTCCAAATAAAGGTACATTTTACATGTGAGAAGTATTGAAAAATATTGATGCTAAAAGATATTTAAAATATTAGATATATGATTTTGATGTTAATATAATTACTTTTTATGGATGTGTTTCTCAATTTACTATGTTAATTATTTACTCTAGAATTCTTACTAGATTATCACATGTATTTTATATTGGTTATTCATGTCTATTTTAATAAAATTCTATCTTGTAAATTATCTTAATTTTAATATTTAATCTTTTAAATTTGGTCCTAATACTTAAATAAATTTAGGATAAAAGTGACATTACATTTGGTATCAGACCCAGTTAGCCCATGAATCAAGTTTGGGTACCAACAAGTGGTAGCAATGTTGTGTGAGACAATTGTGAGGGAGAAATAAAATATTTAAGATGAAAATAGTTTTAAAATATTTTGACAAGTTTTTTAACATATTATACTTTAAATAGTGGATTAAAACTTAAAATTAAATTTAAAAAATCACCATTTGAATCATAAAATATTCATATTTTGAAGTGAAAGGATCCTATAAAAAAAGAATTTAACTTAAATATAAATTATCCACTTTTACAAAATAGAATATGTGAATAATATATCACATATCAAGGATGTATCTTTTTTTAGATAAATCATGTTCAAATACAAGAAATTGTAGAGTATATAAGAATCCAATTGAAAATACATGATGTTTAGGATGGTTGAGTCCTCTTGTATATTGTAAGGAAAAATTGAGGATCATTGAACAAATACCATCTTTCACATTAATTTTTAGTTTGAAAATCCTATCCACCTTTGGGTGTATGCTAACAATACTAATCCATGCAATACTACTAATAAATTTACTGGATCATCCAAGAGCATCCAATGGTTTCACTCCCAACCTTGATCCATATTACTCCAAACATCATCATGGGTATATATCACTCCCAATACTAGTATTATTCTTATGGTTCATTATGTTATCCTCTACCCCCTTTCAGGGAACACATATGTTTACATTGGATCAAAAGTTAAAGTTAGTAAAAGAAAAAGTGAAAAAACGGAACAAGATGTCTTTTGGTAATATTTTTCATAAAAAAGAGAAGTTATTAAATGATCTTAAATACATTCAAGATAGAATAGAGGAATTTATTAATGACAATGATACTTGTTCTAAAAAGAAAGCCCTCATAACTGAATGGAAGAGTGATGTAAGAGAGTTCACACATAGACCTCACATAAATTATTTCAACACCAATAACAACAACAAAAAGATGTAACAAATTACAACAATTGATTAAATCCTCTTTATTCAAATTTTAATAATATTTTATAATTTTCTCTTACAACCTATTATTGTTTAAACCTTGCTCAAGAGAAGGGGATTAGAAAAATCTAGTTGGAGGGAGATTCTCATAATGTTGTTAATTGTCTTAGTAAGGTTAATCCTCCTTCTTGGTCGATTGAGCATATAATTGAGGATTTTATCTCCATTTCAAACTCCTTCAAATAGTTTTATGTCTCCCATGTTTATAGAGAAGCCAATAGCTTAGCCGACTGCCTTGCAATTTTGGGAGTGTCATCTCCTAGGCGTTGGGACTCTAATTACTTAGTCCTCATCAAAATTCAAAATATTGTTAAAATGATCAAAGATCACATGTTTTTCATGTTGGATGGCGGGTTAGAACTTAGAGGTGATAGCTTATCACCTCACAATTGCCTCGTCAATGTGAAAAGACTTATGGAGTGCTACGGATATCTTGGAAATTGTAGCAAAGATTGGGGAAAATTCCTGAGGGTTATGGCCATGATGACACTCAGTACTAGGGTTGTCAGTCTCACATGCTTTATGGGTGTTCATTTCCTCCTCTCTTTTTGGATTCTTCATTTTCTCTTGGATGCTTTCTATCTCAGGAAGGAAGTTGCAGTCATCTGTGTTTTGGTGATAATGGGAGGTGATAGGTGTAGGATAGAACCTATTACTTGTGAGGATATGAAGGCTAATGGCTTAGTCTAGGGAATCCTTGATAAGGGATGGGTTACACCCTTCATGTTGAAGCTACATGGTTTCAACAATCAAGTTTCTTAGGAGTTTGTTAATGGGTGGCATAATAGGATGTTGAGAGATTTGGGGGTGGAGATTAATATTACTAAGGATTTTATTGTGGAGTTACCAGTCTTCCCACTCAAGACAGGAAGTTTTATAGGGAGAGTTCAGCTTCCAAATAGGTGATGTATAGCTTCTTGAAAGACAATGAAAAGGGAAGATTAAGAAGTTAGGGTGTGGAGGTTATGATCAACTATCTATAAAGCCTATTTGGTGAAAGGGGGCGATGGCGATTATGCGGTACTTCACCTTGGATGGTAGGTTTTCTACCATTTATGGATAAAATTTCATGCTCCTCAACCATTTTAGAAATAAAAATTGGTGTCATTCCCCTTTTATTTGCTCTTGTCTCTAAAAAATGGCATCCTAGAGTTTAGAAAGAACCCCGATAATCCCTATCTACATGAGGGGTTGATGCTCTTGATTATGAAGCATATAAAATCTAATTATGTAATTGAAACTCCCAAAGTGAACAAAGCCTATAAGCTTAAGTATTTTCCCTCTAATTTTTAAATGGGTGATGACTCTAATGATTATGAAGAAGAGGATGTTGGTTCAAGTTCTTTTGAGGAGTATTCTAGACCTCAAGAAGACTTTGTTAATATGTCCAAGAAAAGAGCCAAGAAAGAGGCTTTCTCTTCCTGGTCTAGCGGTTCGCACATTGATCTGGAAATGGAGGTTTCTCCTTCGGTTGGGGACAAGAGTAAAGGCTCTGCTAAGGTGAGGAAAGGGAGTCAAAGTTTGAAGAAGGCAAATTTTTCCCTCCCTTTTGGAGTGAAAAGAAGGATTATGGCAGAGGAAGGTGATAATAGGAAGATGGGGAAGACCTCTACTAGTAAGAATGCCCCAAATTTAGGCTTTGGTAAGGATAAGGAAGTTGTTACCTTATACGCACCTTTGGTTGGAAAGGAGTAGGTTCAAGATGAAACCATGATGGAGAAAGGTAATTGTGAGAACAAGGAGGCCTCTGAAGCTAATCAATTGAAGAGATATGATAAGGTGATAATGTTGATGTGTCCCTTTTTGGTGTGGAATCTGTGGGTAAAGGTAAAGATAAGATGGATTCTCCTAGTGGTAATTTCTTTGATGGTCATCCCACGAAATTTGTTACCTTTCAGGTAGGGTATATGAATTGTGAGTTGTTTGATTTGAATGATGTCACTAGAATGGATAAGGAGGGGATTGGCAACCTCTTTATGCTATTTAAATGGCTTCTTTATGCTATTAATAAATAACAATCAATCAATATAATATTATTTTTTAATAACCAGTCAATATAATAAACATATATAATAACTAATATATATGGAGTGATTTAATTAATGGAGCTAGTACGTATTATAGAATTTTGTAGGTGTATAAGACAAAATAATATAAGATAAAAGAACAATAAATTCAAAACAAAAAAGGGCAATTGAAAAGGCATCGATGAGTGTTAAAATCAGAAAATAAAAAGTTAAACTAATAAGGTTTTAAAAGGTAGCGATGCATTTGGTAACAAAAATAGTTAAAATAGAAAACTAAAAGATGAAACTTTAATAATAGAAAGTTGTGATCAATTTGGGGGCATTTCCATTTAATAAATGGACACATCCCTTGGAAAAATAGAGGGATATAAATAAAGGTTGAAACGGGAAACAAAAGAAAGGGAAGTGGAAAGGAATATTTTCTAAGTTTATAAAAAGATGATTTAAGAAAGAATCGTGGTTGGGAGAGTAAGAAGGCTTCAGAAGATTGAACCAAACGTAAGTATCTTTCATTAGTTTAAATAAGAAATAATAAAAGCTTTATGCATGCAGAGAAAGGAATTTGTTAAATACATTATGAATTTGGATGTTAATAATTGGTAGGTATGTTAAGAATTTAAATAATAGTGATTGATAAATATGTTTAAATATATTATGATTAAAAAAAATGGTGTTGATGTGGGTGGCTGGGAGGGCGACCCTCCACGTCGACGGAGGGGCACCAAGGGAGTCTGACTCAACGTGTATGTAGGCATCTTATGGTGTAGTCATTGTCAGAATGTGTGGGAGAGTAGGAAAGGATAGATGGCAAACAAGTTGGAGCACTCTGTATTCGGCAAGTACATGCAATGAAGGTAGCTGGCAAGGAACTCTCATTTCAAGGAAAGTTCTAAATTAAAGTTTGATGTCAAAGGATGGTCGAGCATATGAGGACTAGATTTCCTTTCACAAAAAATATTCTCTTCTCGTGTGAAGTGAGCTCGGATTTGTTGTCGTGGGCATTATTTATGGGAGAGGCAGTCAGTGGGTTGGTAGAGTGTGTTTGGCAGGGTTCCTATGTAGTCCAATTTATGTGCGGGTTGCCAAGCAGCGTTCGGCTTCTGGAGGATTCTATGATGGATTTGAGCGGTCAGTCTAAATCTAAATTCATCATTTCCATCACGATGGAGAGGGTGGAGACATTTGATGCAGACACTCCCATCTCTCTACAGGAAATGGAGAGACAAAGCGCATTTAGAGAGATTATCGACCAGAGGCTCAAGCGCATCCTGCTTGAATCAGACCCTCTGGGTTTGGTCACGGTTAAAATGGTCTTAGGGAAAGGCTATTTAGAGAGGAAGGAGTACGCAAGGGATAATGCATACCTCTCCTCGCACTTCTACCGGTGTTGGATAGTGACGTTTCCAAGGCAGAGGCAAAGAGTATGTTGGTGCGCTTGTTTCGTGAGGACTTGGTGGGCAGCTTAGAGGAGACTTTGAAGGCAGCCATAGTTGACAAAGGAATTTTGTAGCCTACGAATTTGGAGTAGCTCTGGAAAATAGACGAGGCAGTCAAATTTTTCCCCTTTCTTTTAGACTTGAAAGGGGCGGAGCTCATGAGGCACAAAATGATTGCGGCCATGGCGGTAGAATTTCTAAAAAGGAAGTTAGGTTTGGTGGTGACAGAAGGCTTGCAATGGGTGGAGGACTTCGAATCCTTTGCCAAACTTAATGGATTTCTATGAAGCATGTTCCTTGTTTTGGATTAAATTTTGCTCTTTTTGGGCTGAAGCGATAAGTTTAAGGTTTTAATGTTAGTTGGGACTCAGCCATGTCTAGTCGAATTTTCTTTGTTATGGGTATGGTAGCAGTAGTTTTTGGCTGGTTTTGGTTTAATCGGGTGAAGGGTTCTCCTGCACCAGCAGATGTGTTGTATGGTTTATTTAATATTAATATAATATACCAAACTCTTACGTATCAAATATATATATATATATATATATATATATATATATGTTGCTAATGATTGATAGATACAATCTACACATATTGATCTTTATTTAGTTGATGTTATTTATTAATGTCATTTTGAGTAATAAGAATTATGCATGCTTCTACCTATTATTATAACATTACTAATATGTTATTTTGAAGTAGATAACTAATTATGTTATCGTGATGTATCCTATCATAACTATTGTATGTGCAATCATATCTATCTTGTTATTTTTCTTTATAGAACAATCATGGAAGAAGTGAGGAAGAGATTGCTAGTAGGTCGAGCAGATACTAGACATCCTCCTAAGTATGCCACTCCATGACAGTATGACTAAGTGTGCCTCTTGGATCCAAGGGGGTGATATCCGCTCTTGGGCTTAGGAGGAGATGTTTACGAGCCTCCTACAATAAGCTCTTTCCCAACCTCCACATGGGTTGATTGATGGGATTGATTCAAGAGGTTTTCCACCATAAGAGGGGTGGATAATAGCAAGGATAGGGAATTTAGATACAAGTTGTCCACCAAGTAGACCACCCCATGTGGAATGACTAAGTGTGCCAAATGAGGGCCAAGAGGGATGGTATATCCGCTCTTGGGCTTGGTGTGATAGCTTTGGATGAACCTATCATGATTTTCATCCACTCCCCCTTATGACCCAAGTCTTAATGTGAATTATGAATATTATGTGGTTTACATTACTTCAATGTTTACATGATTTGAATAGATACACATTTATTATATATATTTCTAGATATATGAATTACATTCCAATACTATCTAACGTGATTGTAGGAACTAAACCAAAATTTATGTCTTAAAGCATTTAATTGATAAGTTGTAACCCTAAGTGCATTAGCTTGTGTTTATAGGGAAAAAAATTAGGGTTTCCTCAAAATGGGACATTATAAATGGTATCAAAGCATCTTTCCTGCCATCATGTGAATGCTTCATGTGTTACGTGTATGCATCATGCTTCCCATGTATGTGTATTCAAGTGTATACCTTGTGACTTATGTGTATTCAAGTGTATACCTTGTGACTTATGTGCATTCAAGTGTATTCAAGTGTATACCTTGTGACCTATGTGTATTCAAGTGTATACCTTGTGACCTATGTGTATTCAAGTGTATACTTTGTGGCCTATGTGTATTCAAGTGCATACTTTGTGGTTTATGTGTATTCAAGTGTATACCTTGTGAATTATGTGTATTCAAGTGTATACCTTGTGACCTATGTGTATTCAAGTGTATTCAAGTGTATACCTTGTGACCTATGTGTATTCAAGTGTATTCAAGTGTATACCTTGTGACCTATGTGTATTCAAGTGTATTCAAGTGTATACTTTGTGGCCTATGTGTATTCAAGTGCATACTTTGTGGCTTATGTGTATCCAAGTGTATTCAAGTGTATACTTTGTGACTTACGTGTATGCTTTGAAAACTACATGCTTTGTGACTTGTGTGCACTCACATGTATACATGTATTCATGCAACTTACATATTTAAGTGTATACTTTATGACTTAAATGTATTCATATGTATGTTGGGTGACTTCATGTAAGTTTGTGCATATACTTCATGTATTTTTTTCATACATGCTTCATGCTTATTATGAATACTCTATGTATTATGTGTATGTGTGTCTCATATTTATACTTTATGTATCACATGTATCTATGTGTTACTTTGATGTATCTTCGACAAGATGTGTTCTTATAATTACTTCATGCTTGAAAACTATGAGAATGTTAAAAAAAAATTCTGTCAAATTGTTTAAGTTGGTTGGTTGTTTGCTTGAGCTACTTGGGTGTGTTCTTGAGCTACTTGGTTGTGTGCTTGAGTTGGTTGCCTACTTGCTTGAGCTGGTTTCTTGCATGCATAAGCTACTTGCCTACTTGCTTGAGATGGTTGCTTGCATGCTTAAGCTACTTTCCTACTTGCTTGAGCTACTTTCCTACTTGCTTGAGTTTTTTGCTTGCGTGCTTGAGCTACTTGCCTACTTAATTGATTTGGTTTCTTTCTTTCTTGAGCTACTTGTTTTCCTACTTGAGCTACTAGCCTATGTGCTTGAGCTACTTCTTTGTGTGATTGAGTTGGTTTCTTTCTTGAGCTACTTGTTTTCCTACTAGATCTACTTGCTTGTGTGCTTGAGCTACTTGTCTGTGTGCTTGAGTTGGTTGCTTTCTTGAGCTACTATTGCTTGGTGGAGTTACTTGACTGTATGGTTGAGCTACTTGTTGGCAACACAAGGGAAAAAAACTAAGAGGGGGGGTGAATCAGTTGTCACAGAAATTATACTTATTAAACTTATTCTCAAATCTGATAAATAAACATGAAAGCATAAACCATCACCACATCAAAAGCACACATAACACCAAGATTTTTGTGTGGAAACCCTATTAGGGGGAGAACCATGGTGGAGGTTAGTCCACAATTTTATACTCTATTAAAAGTATTATAAATGGGGAATGCACATGCATTCAAGTGCACTGCCTAGAGCTCACTGCTCAAATACAAAAAGGCTTATTGCCCAAGGGAAGACTCACTGTCTTACAGTCACATTCAGATTTCATCTGAAGATTTTGAACTGAGAAAATAGCATCTTCTAATGCCTTATTACAGTTTTGATTAAGCACATAAACACTTTCTTTTGCTCACTCTTCTTCACACTTTACTTCTGCCTTCGAAAGATTAGAACATTATTCGCACGCAGCACACACACATCTCGCTCACCATTTCTCTCAAATGGTATAAATAATCGATCATATATATCTGCAACTAAGGATAAAATCAACTACATGTCGGCCCAACAAAATATGAAATGTGTACAAACTTTCGGCCCAAATTAATAAACAATTTATCAATGCAAACCAAATAATGTCGACCAAAACATAGTAAGGACCCAAAACAACATGTCTCAAACATGAAACACCTTAAACAATTATGCCTCGAAGATCCACAACACGCTACATTCACCCTGTCGGCCATGATCATGAAAAATATGAACTCACAAAAGAAAATCACCAATCACGAGCACAACAATCAATGCGAAGCAACAACACAGATAGAGCACAATCTAGAAACATCATGAATCACCATAGAAGCATCTGCAACAACTCAAATTACTAGAATCATATCATCTTCTTTCAGGAACACCAACTAAAGCAACAGAACAACTATCAGAACACAGATACTCATAACTTAATCAAATCTTCATGTGAACCTCTAAAACTTCATGTGGATAAACTAGATATACTTTTCAACAAACCTTTTAATCTGCAACTTCTTATCATCAATATATTGAGCTAGCCATCATACTGAACTTCACTGCATCATCGATAACCTGCAACTTATTTTATTACAATTTTCTCAATATCCTCAACATATACAACCTTAAAGACATTAATGCCAATAGTGTTGACATCAATGACAACCACATATCAGCAATATCCAACAATCTCCCCCTTTGGCATTTATTTCAACACATGATGTGAAAAATACCATCAACGATACTTTCTCTTAGCACTTTCTCCCTCTTAGATTTTGACTCTTTTCTCCTTAACTCTTTCACAGATTTTCACATGACTCTTCTCCCCCTTTGACATCAACGACAAAGGTACACATTATCTTTCTCCACACAATCTCTGGACCACATTTCTAAACATCTGACTACTCCCCCTGAGTAGCAGCCACCACAATATCAATTCGGATCACAAGATATGACTATGAAATACACAGACTGATGCAAGTCAATGCATCTTAATTCTGATTAGGAGGGGTAATCACCCCTAGCTTCCCTCTGAGATACTCAAAAGTATCCTTAGGAAAGGGCTTGGTAAAGATATCTACAATCTATTCCTTAGTGGGCACATACTCCAATCTGACTTCTTTTTCACTCACCTTTTCTCTCAAAAAATGAAACTTGATAGATATATGCTTGGTTTTTGAATGCAGCATCGGATTCTTAGAAACGTTAATTTCACTTGAATTATCACATAATATAGCAATAGGTTCATCATACACAAATTTGATATCTTTCAACATCTACTTCATCCACAATACTTGAGTACAATTGTTAGCAGCAGTAATGTATTTTGCCTCTGTAGTAGATAAAGAAATGGCATAACCATGAAATCGGCTTCTTTCCCAAGAAAAATGCACCACCACTAGTACTCTTTCTTTCATCCACATCTCTTTCCCAATCAACATCAGTAAAAGCACTCAAAGTAAGGTCATCTTATTTAGGATACCATAGGCCAAAATCAACTATCCCCTTCAAGTACCTGAAAATCCTCTTCACAGCTATCACATGAGATTCCTTAGGATCGGCTTGAAATCTTGCAACAATGCATACGACATTCATGATAGCAGGTCTAGTTTGAGTCAAATAGAGAAATCAACCAATCATGGATCTATATCTAGTTTGATTTGTTTTAGGAGAATCATCATCTTGAGTCAACTTACATCTGGTCACCATAGGTGTACCAAGTGGCTTTGAATCTTCCATACCAAATTTCTTTAGCAATTCTTTCACATACTTGGACTGAGATATAAAGATCCATTTATCTAGCTGAGTAATTTGCAATCCCAAAAATAATTTCATTTCTCCAATCATAGACATCTCAAAATCACTTTGCATCTCATCAACAAAATTCATGCACAAACTATCATCTTCTCCAAAAATGATATCATCAACAAAGACTTCAACAATCAAATCATTATCAATCTTGAAATACAAATTACTATCAGCAGTACCTTTATTAAATCCAAGATTCAACAAATACCTGTCCAATCTATCATACCATGCTCTTGGGGCTTGCTTAAGTCCATACAATTCTTTCTTCAACCGGAAAACCATATCTCCCTAATCAGTCAATTGAAATCCATCAAGTTGCTCAATATACCCTTCTTCATCCAGTTCACCATTTAGAAATGTTAACTTGACATCCATCTGATAAACCTTGAAGTTTTTATAAAAAGCATAAGCAAGAAATAATCTCATAGCTTCAATCCTAGCAACAAGAGAAATTTTTTCTTCAAAGTCAATTCCTTCCATCTGAGAATATCATTTACACACCAGTCTTTCTTTGTTTCTAACAACTTCACCTTTCTCATTCAGTTTATTTCGAAAGACCCATTTAGTTCCAATTACAGTTTTGTCCTTAGGTCTAGGAACAAGAGTTCACGTATCATTCTTCTCAATTTGCAGTAGTTCTTCTTTCATTGCTTCCACCCAATGTTCATCTTTGCATGCTTCATTGACACTATTAGGCTCAGTCTTTGAGATCAAACAGTATTCTTCTGCAATTCTTCTCCTTGTTTGAACACCTTTGTTCTTATCACCTATAATCTGATCTTCTGAATGATTTAGTCTTGCATACCTTGGATTCTTAGGCTCTTGAACTTCAGGCTCTTGTGATCTTACTTATGCACTTTCACTAGTTTCTTCCTCTTGATTTTCCTGATTCACCGAAATGATTTGAACTTTCTTTCCTTTATCTAAACTATCATTTTGATCTTCTGAATCATATTCACAGGTTCTAGATGGTCTAACTATGTCTTCATCAACCTTTACATTATAACTTTAAATTACTTTCCTCAATCTCCTATTGTAGTACCGGTAGGCTTTACTTTTAGTAGAATAACCAAGAAAGATTCCTTCATCACTTCTAGCATCAAAATTTTCTATATCTTCATCTCTTTTGATATAGCATTTACTCCCAAATATTTTGAAGTATCTAACAGTAGGCTTATGAACAAACCATAGCTCATAAGGAGTCTTACCAGTATCGCCTTTGACATGTACCCGGTTGAGAGTGTAAATGGTAGTACTCACAACTTCTCTCCAGTAGATATGAGGAACATTTCCTTCCAGCGTCATATTCCTAGAAACTTCTTGAATTGTCATGTTCTTCCTTTCCACAACTCCATTTTTCTAAGGGGTCTGCGGGGCAGATAATTGTCTCTTTATCCCATGCTCTTCACTGAAAGAATTATACTCACCGGAAGTGAATTCACCACCTCTATCTAATCTCATAAATTTAATCTTGAGACATGTCTTTGTCTCAACCATAGCCTTAAAAATATGGAATTTCTCTAGAGCTTCATATTTTTCCCTTAAGAAAGTAACCCACATCAATCTAGAATAATCATCAATAAGTAACATGAAATACCTGTCTCCTTGCAAAATTTTGATTCTAGAAGGACCACACAAGTCAGTATGCACAAGCTCCAATACTTCATTTGAACAATGTTGTTTGCTTCGAAATGAAATTCTAGTTTGATTCCCTAACTGGCATTCCTTGCATATAGTATTAGTAGGTTTTATCAACTTAGGAAGATCTCTCATTGCCTGAGTAGAACTTATCTTGATAATATTGTCAAATTTTACATGACACAATCTCTTATGCCACATCCAACTTTCATCAAGTTGAGCAATCAGACAACTTTTACTAGTAGTACTTAGGTGAAAGATATTACCTTTTGTTTTTGTACTAGATGCAATCACATTTCCAAAACTCCCCAATATTCTACACTTTCCATCCTTGAATTGAAGATTATATCCCTTGTCAACCATCTATCCAACACTTAAGAGATTATGCTTCAAACCTTCCACATATAGAACATCATCAGTTTTATACTTACCATCAAAAGAAATGGATCCTCTGCCATGGATTACACCAGCTTTGTCATCACCAAATCTTACAACACGACCATCATAATTTTCCAAGCTCAAAAAATTACTTTTATCACCTGTCATGTGATGAGAGCATCCATTGTCAATCACCCATTCATCTTTTTCTTCAACTCTGGCAGCTAGAGCTTTCTCCACATTCATGCAACTAGTAGATTCAGTAGGTGTTGGATTATTTTCCTTGATAGCAATGAATACCCATTTATCCTCACTTACATTCCCTTTATCAAAATCATCATCTATCACACCTTCATCAGCAGCATAATAACACTTTCTTTGGAATCTAGGCTTGTTAGATCTTGGCTTAGGAACTCTTTCAGGACACCATGAGGAAAAATGACCTATCTTATTGCAAGAAAAACATTTAAGAGGCAATTTCCCTTTATAATTACCTTATCCTTTGGCTGCCCTCTTGACAATAAGTGCTTCAAGCTCATCTAGTTTTCTCTCTTCTTCTTTAATCTCTCTCGTTTCCTACTCATACTTGGACATTTTTCTAGAAGAACTTTCTCTCAGATCATATCTCTGCTTATCTTTTTCAGAGACAGTAGCTTTGAATGCAGATTTTGTCTTAGGAAGAGATTCACTTAACTCAAAAGCAACAAGCTTACCAATCAACATGTCTTTGGTTACATTTTTCACAGTTCGGATCTCCTCAATAGAAGTAGGTTTGTGTTAGTATGCAACAGGAAAGGATATGAGTACTTTAGCAACAATCTCTGATTCTTCCAATGTTCCACTAGCACATCTAATACTACACACAAGTTCATTCACTCT
Organism: Sequoiadendron giganteum; assembly: GCA_007115665.2. Classification (NCBI taxonomy): domain Eukaryota; kingdom Viridiplantae; phylum Streptophyta; class Pinopsida; order Cupressales; family Cupressaceae; genus Sequoiadendron; species Sequoiadendron giganteum. The sequence continues at coordinate 17,114,428 of CM021110.1, read as the reverse complement.
CTTCATAAAAGAAATGATGTTCTCATCTTCACCCATTCTCAATGTTTCATATTTCCCTTTTAGGCTTTGCAGCTTAGCAATCTTCACATGGGTATCACCTTCATACAAAGTTTCCATTTTTTTCTAGATCTCATAAGTAGTCTTCAACTCCATTACATTTTTCATCTCGGAATCAATTAGAGCACTCAACAATTCTTCCTTAGCCCTGATATTGTACCCGACTTCCTTAATCTCACCTGCAGTAGAAGGACCATTCTATGGGATGATATATCTATTCTTTGTAATTGTCCAGTAAGGTTCACCAATGCATCTCAGATGACACTCCATTCGAGTCTTCCATAGAGAATAATTTGTTCCATCAAATCTCAGACTATCCTTCTTATATGTCACCATCCCAGATCACTTCAAGCGGCCAAGCTTCTCCAGAGGAACCTGCTCTGATACCAATTGTTGGAAACACAAGGGCGGACAACTAAGAGGGGGGGCAAATCAGTTGTCACAAAAATTATACTTATTAAACTTATTCTCAAATCTGATAAATAAACATGAAAGCATAAACCATCACCACATCAAAAACACACATAACACCAATATTTTTGCGTGGAAACCTTGTTAGGGGAAAAACCATGGTGGAGGTTAGTCCACAAGTTTATACTCTGTTAAAAGTATTATAAATGGGGAATGCACATGCATTCAGGCACACTTCCTAGAGCTCACTGCTCAAATACAAAAAGGCTTACTGCCCAAGGGAAGACTCACTATCTTATAGTCACATTCATATTTCATCTAAATATTTTGAACTGAGAAAATAGCATCTTCTAATTCCTAATTATAGTTTGGGTTAAGCACATAAACACTTTCTTCTGCTCACTCTTCTTCACACTATACTTCTACCTTCGAAAGATTAGAATATTATTCGCACAAAACACGCACACATCTCGCTCACCATTTCTCTCAAATGGTATAAACAATCGATCATATATATCTTCAACTAAGGATAACATCAACTACATGTCAGCCCAACAAAATATGAAATGTGTACAAACTGGCGGCCCAAATTAATAAACAATTTATCAATGCAAACCAAAAAATATCATCCAAAACATAGTAAGGACCCAAAAAAACATGTCTCAAACACAAAGCACCTTAAAAAATTATGCCTCGAAGATCCACAACACGCTACAATCACCCTATCGGCCATGATCATGAAAATCATGAACTCACAGAAGAAAATCACCAATCACGAGCACAACAATCAATGTAAACCAACAACATAGATAGAGCACGATCTAGAAACATCATGAATCACCACAAAAGCATCTGCAACAACTCAAATTAGTAGAATCATATCATCTTCTTTCGAGAACACCAACTAGAGCAACAAAACAACTGTCAGAACACAGATACTCATAACTTAATAAAATATTCGTGTGAACCTCTGAAACTTCATGTGGATAAACTAGATATACTTGTCAAAAAACCCTTTAATCCACAACTTCGTATCATCAATATACTGAGCTAGCCATCATATTGAACTTCACTGCATCGCCGACAACCTACAACTTATTTTATTACAATTTTCCCAATATCCTCGACATATACAACCTTAAAGACATTAATGCCAATAGTGTTGACATCAATGACAACCACATATCAGCAATATCAAACACTACTTGCCTGTGTGGTTTAGGTACCTATGTGTCTACTTCGCCTACTTTTTTGCTTGCTTCAGTTGTTTTCTTGTCTCCTTGCAGTCAGCTTTGAATAGTTCAATTTACTTTCTAAGTGAATAAGACTTCAAGATTAGTGAATGCCTACTTCATTTAATTTTACCTTGTTGTACTTCATTTACATTATGACATTTTGAAATTGACTATTTTCATTCTTACACCAATTTTATTATGTAATTAAAAACAATGGCAATGCATGTAACCTACAAATTGGTGTATTCACTTCTACATTTAACATCCAAAGGAGATCATTCCTTGAGATAAATTGGTAGGATTCAATAAATCACAGACTTTTCCAATATACCTATTACCTAACATATAAGAAAGATGATAACCTCTGATTGAATTAAAGATGGGACATAATAAGGTAAAACTATAAATGGAAAGCTAAACTATTGTACACCCTTTTGTTTTACACTTAAGTTTTGGAGCGACAGATACTTGACTAAGACACTCTAAGCTCCTCATTAAAACAAAGGAAAGTTATCACTTGAACATCTAGGTCCTTTATATAAATGCAAAGTGATCGGGCATAGAGGAAGAAGACCATAATAGTCCCAAAAATAGAGAGTTTGTATCATTACCTAGGATCCTTACGTGGATGAAATGAGATAAAACTTGTCTTAATTAATGAACCTTGCCTTGGTTTTGTTGTGGATTGATATTGGGAAATTAAAATACTTAGGATAATAAATAGCCCTAATACTTTAAAGGATGGTATAAACTTATTGGCAGTATACTAACAATCACTCCCCAAGGATATCATCGCAATATTAAGTTAGACACAACTAACTATGGAGCATCACAACAAAAGCTAATCACGTTCCAAAATAGGAGCAAGATAAATCTACAAGGTTGATTAGAGCATCTTGGATTATGATTGCTTGAGGACAAGCAATCTTGAGTAGGATGGACTATCATGCCTCTGAAATTATAAGCATTGAAATACAAATAAAATAAATAACAATATAAATATGAAAATATATTTAAATTTAAATATTATTTCATTTATATAAAACTAATATAATAATAAATATAATTTTAATTAATATATAAAATCAATCAATATAATAAATATAATATTATTTATTAATAACCAGTCAATATAATAAACATATATAATAACTAATATATATGGAGTGATTTAATTGATGGAGCTGGTACATATTATAGAAGTTTGTAGGTGTATAAGACAAAATAATATAAGACAAAAAGAAGAATAAAGTCAAAACAAAAAAAGGAAATAGAAAAGGCATCAATGAGTGTTAAAATTAGAAAATAAAAAGTTAAACTAATAAGGTTTTAAAAGGCAATGATGCATCTGGTAACAAAAATAGTTAAAATAGCAAACTAAATGATGCAACTTTAATAATAGAAAGTTGTGATCAATTTGGAGGCATATCGATTTAATGAATGGACACATCCCTTGGCAAAATAGAGGGATATAAATAAAGGTTGAAATAGGAAACAAAAGAAAGGGAAGTGGAAAGGAATATTTTATGAGTTTATTAAAAGTTGATTTAAGAAAGAATTGTGGCTGGGTGAGTAAGAAGGCTTCAGCAGATCAAACCAAAGGTAAGTATATTTCATGAGTTTAAATAAGAAATAATAAAATCTTTTATGTATGTAGAGAAAGGAATTTGTTAAATATATTATAAATTTGGATGTTAATAATTGGCAGGTATGTTAAGAATTTAAATAATAGTGATTGATAAATATATTTAAATATATTATGATTAATAAATATATTGTTGATGATTGATGGATACAATCTACACATATTGATCTTTATTTAGTTGATGTTATTTATTAATTTCATTTTGAGTAATAATAATTATGCACGCTACTACCTATTATCATAGCATTACTAATATGTTATTTTGAATTAGATAACTAATTATGTTCTCATGATGTATCCTATCATAACTATTGTATGTGCAATCATATCTATCTTGTTGTTTTCCTTTATAGAACAATCATGGAAGAAGTGAGGAAGACATTGCTAGTAGGTCGAGCGGATACTAGACATCCTCCTAAGTACGCCACTCCATGATGGTATGACTAAGTGCGCCTCTTGGAGCCAAGGGGGTGATATCCACCCTTAGGCGTCTAACAACCAAGATGAGTCTTCAATAGGTCTCCCAAGCTATTTCACCAAATAATAAAAGTATTTCTTGTTTCTTCTGCTCCTACTCACCCTACTATCCAAAATTGCCTCTATCTTCTCCTTCTCTAAAATAGGTGCTAGAATGTTCAACTGTGCTCTTGTTAAATCTCCCTAAAATTCACCTTCATGATATTCTATTAAATCCAAAATATTAAATATGGTAGAAATATTAAGCTCTTTATGCAACTCTACTTCATATGCATTACCTGAATCATGCTTACTTGCAATCCTACAAGGCCCAAACTTGTTCGTTTTTAACTTTTTATAAGTACCAACTGGAAATATTTCTTTTCTCAAGTACACCATAGCTTCATCTCCAATCCGAAACTCTTTATGTCTCCTCTTCAAATCATCCTTAGACTTATATTTAAAATTCATTTTATTGATATGCTTTCTTACCTCTTCATGTATGTCCTTCATGTGTTCAACAAAGTCCTCTACTTCTACACTTTTCTTGTCACTTTTCTCCATCTTTCTTAAATCTGAAAGATCTCTTGGGTGGCTACCATAAACTATTTGGAATGGTGATCTACCTATTCTCCTATTGACTAAGTTCTTATATGAAAATTCTAATTGAGGCAAAACTAGATCCCACCCCTTTAGCTTTTCTCCAACCAAACTTCTCAAAAAATTGCCCAAGATTCTATTTACCACCTTTGTTTTCCCATCTGTTTGTGGATGGTAGGCTAAAAAAAACTTCAAATCAGTCCTTAGCTTCTTCCATAATATCCTCCGAAAGAATCCCACAAACTTTGTATCTCTCTCTGAAACTATGCTCTTCGGTAGACCATGTAGCCTTACTACTTCCCTAAAAACAATTATGTAATATGCACAAAATCATTAGTATTTTTGCATGGAGTAAAATGGTCCATCGTAGAAAATCTATCTACCACCACAAAGATTGAATCATGTCCCTTTAATTTCCTTGGTAAACCAAGAACAGAATCCATACTAATCTCTTCCCATGGCCTCTCAAGTACTGACAATGGCTGATATAAACCAATGTTTTGACTAGTCCCTTTTGTCGCTTGAAAAATCCTGCAACTCTGAACATACCTTCTAAAATCTTGATGCAAATGAGGCCAAAAATAATGTTCTCCAACAAGTGTTATGGTGGATAAGTAGGAGGTTTCTTCCACAGCGTGTCAAATTATGATATTGCTATCAAGATTCAACTGTGTAGTTTTCAAGTCAAACTCATTGACCCATGATTCATGAGTAGTGGTTCACAAGAACCCATCTCTCATGATAATGAATGGTCCACTTAGCACTCATTGCATCTAGGTGATGCTCATAGAGGTGAAGCATTGGTCCATCCTAGGATGTCACCCATCCCAATACTGCTCCAGCTCAAGCGCACTTAACCACGGAGTTTCCCCCAAGGCTAAGCCCACTTAGCTTGCTACCCCATTTGCAAAACCTTCATCAAGTGTTATGCCTTATGAACCATTCATTATAGAGCCCCTTTAGCTCATCAATTGATAAGTAGTAGGTTTCTTCCACATCGTGTCAAATTATGATATTGCTATCAGGATTCAACCGTGTAGTTTTCGAGTCAAACTCATTGACCCATGATTCATGAGTAGTGGTTCACAAGAACCCATCTCTCATGATAATGAATGGTCCACTTAGCACTCATTGCATCTAGGTGATGCTCACAGAGGTGAAGCATTGGTTCATCCCAGGAGGTCACCCATCCCAGTACTGCTCCAGCTCAAGCGTGCTTAACCACGGAGATTCCCCCAAGGCTAAGCCCACTTAGCTTGCTACTCCATTTGCAAAACCTTCATCAAGTGTTATTCCTTATGAACCATTCATTATAGAGCCCCTTTAGCTCATCAATTGATAAGTAGGAGGTTTCTTCCACAACGTGTCAAATTATGATATTGCTATCAGGATTCAACCATTTAGTTTTAGAGTCAAACTCATTGACCCATGATTCATGAGTAGTGGTTCACAAGAACCCATCTCTCATGATAATGAATGGTCCACTTAGCACTCATTGCATCTAGGTGATGCTCACAGAGGTGAAGTGTTATGGTTTTATCAAAACCAAAATGTCTTACAAGTCCTCCACTATATTTTTATTTAATCAAATTCATTCTCATGGAACTTCTAGGAATGCATAACTGATTAACTCTAACCAACATACCCTCTTGAGTTAAATAATCCAACCACTTTGTCCTATCAGCTACAATAGGCTCCTTACATGCTCTCCAAGCCTCTCCAAAATCGGTATCTTCTTCATAATATTTTTATCTTGAAGAGCAGGCTTATACATAGTGTAATCATGGTACAAAAGGAGTAAATTCAATGCCTCCTACATCTACTTTTCAAAATCTCACAATTTTTGGTGAAAAAAATTATTCAAAGATGTTTCAGCTTCTTCAATGATTAAACCTTGTGCTACAAAACATGTTGAAATATATTGAATTTATATGTCAAGATCAATGATGATAATTTAAAAAATTAAGATCAAAGAGATGATTGCTTTTCCACTCCTTTGGAATATGTGGACAATAATTCTATTCAACCAAGAGAGGCAATGACTGATTCTGCTTCAGCTACAACAACTATTGGACAATCTTTTGTCAGCATGAGAAACACCAAGGAAAATAGAGATGAATACTTATTAATGACTTTTTCTTCTCTAGAAATAGAAACTTTCACATTCAAAAGTGTTAATGGTTTTAATAGAATGAAGATTGAGAGTCCAATTAGAGAAATAGAATATACAAATGAATCATTAAGAAATATTTCTCAAACCTATATGTGGCTTGAGTATGAATCTTTCAAGTTTATTGAAGAATATAACGAAGAAGAATAGTTGCAAAAAAATCATGTAGAAGGTCATGAAGATACTAGAGAATAGTTTGAAAGCAAGATTATTAAAAATAAACCACCAACCATCGATACTTTTTCATGCATACCTTTAGAATATCAAGTTGTAGAGAAGGGGGATTCATTACCCCTGGGGCTCTATGTCACAGGAGATCCCTAAGGAATGAACTACCCTAAACCACCTCAGGTTATTTGACAAGTTGAGAGAGAGACTAAAAAGGAAGGGGAAACAACGCACTATTTCCCTTTTGGTAAAATAGGTGTATCCAAAGCTGGGCGAGCTGACCACATAGGTTTAAGACTGTAGAACAAACAGCTCACTATCTTAGGATGGCAGTGCGGGAACCAAACTCCAGTGTGGCACACTGGCATCTCAAGGACGTGTTGGTGCCCTGTATGGATAGGGATCTAGTAAACAAGCAAAAAACAAAGGGCCTACTTACGACCTGTTTGATAGAGTTTTACAATTTGATAGAGAAAATATAGGAAATAGAAAGTACAAGAAGAAGAATACTGAAAACTATTCTAATGTGAAAATGACAAAGAAAGATAAGGAGAAGATATCACTCCACTCACACTTCAATTCTTCAGCTTTAATTCCAAAAGGATAAACCAACACTTGTACACATGAAAATAGGAAAAATATTGGGTTGTGTTTTGTTAATCAAACCCTTATTTGGTGTTCCCATCTCCATGGTCAGCCAAATATGCAACGAGATAGAGAAATTGATAAAGAAGAGAAAGAGAAGACACTATCAAATAGAGTGCAAAGATAGCCTGAATGCTACTCTATAAGACACAATGATGCAAAATGAAATAACAAGAGCAATATCACCTTTCCTCCTACTAGCACTGAAGGTCGAGAGGAGAAGATGACACCATGCCGAGAGAATGAAGCTTTGTCAACCTGCAAAGATGGTGGAGTTGCAACAAGAATACACTATAGAAGCCAAGTAGAGAAGAGATAAAAGCAAGAATCACCGAGAAGAGAGCAAGAGTGAGCTTGAGAGAGTGAAAGAATGGTCAAGAAGTTGCAAAAATTAGCATGAAAGTATGAGAGAATGCATGAAGGAATGAAAGGATTGAGTTTAAATTTCTAAAATGGAGGGTAAAGGTCATTTTTCATCAATCAAGGGTCGATAGAAGATGTTAAATTCATAGCCAATTGAAGACGTAACAATTATAAAGATTCCAGGGGTAGGAATCCTGTTAGGACATAAGCACGGTGTGCAGACATCTACATGGTGCACAAACATCCGCACGGTGCACAAACATCCGCATGGTACGCAAACATTTACATGGTGCACAAATATTTTCATAGTGTGCAGACATTTGCATGATGCACAGACATCCGCACGGTGCACAAACATCTGGACAACACATGAGCATCCTTGATAGAAATTCCTCCATTGACACAAAAAGATAAGACCACATGGAAGGAATAAGCTGACGATAATAGGATTTGCATCATTGAACTTGTAGTTTCTAAAGTAACGATAAAATAAATGGGGAATTTACATAGGGTACAAATTTGTTCCATTACATTTTGCCCCCACTTTAGTGAGAATACGTTTCAGTGTGAATGCGAGCTAAAGTAGAAAGATATTAAAGAGAATATACCAATAGTGTCGAGGAAGCATATCTTCGGTCTGACACACCTAGACATGAAGAAAGGAGAAAAGGCTCCATAAGTTCTCAGTCCTGCAAAGTTGGTTGAACATGAGAAAGAAGGCTTCACAAGTTCTTGACCCTACAAAGCAAGTTGTGATCTCACCACAAACATGTTAGGCTATAGAAAAAAAATGTTAGGTGAAAAATCATAAGACACACAATCTTGCATGATAAGACACATCCTGATCAGATACATTGGTCAGGTAAGCCTGCAGCTACTGCAAATTGTGTTGCAGGTCAGTCACAAAAAAGAAATATCTAGTCGGGTTGCCCCCAAGCTAGACACAAGGATATATGATGTTTGACACCAAGACATTGACATCAAATATAAAATATCAAATAAAAGACACACTCAATTTCAAGACATCAATGAATTCAATTGAAGGAGAAGCTTGTAAAGGGGGTTCCTTTGGCGGGGAACCCTTCAAGACACCAAGGGGTCCATTCAAAGGAATGCCCCAATTGAAAGACACCATATTTTTTGCAAGTTATTTTTTCATCAGGGAATCCTTTTGAAAAACCCTTTTGTCAAGGAATCCATTGGAAATAATGCTCCTTTTTAAAGGAAAGTTTACATACTCTTTCATTTTAGAAAAGTGCTCCTTTTTCAAAGGAAACTTTTTAGACTCTTTCACATACAAGATATTTTTTGAAAGAAGATTTCATATGGGAGTCTTGAGAGAATACAACATTTTGGAAAATGAGGGATTTCAATAAGGGATTCTTTTGTCAAGGAATTCATTGTAAAGAAAATTTGACACAAAGGAATCCTTTTGAAAGAATTCATGAAATTGAAAATTAGAACAACATGGTAGCCCCCCTTAGGATGGTGCATGTTGTGCAAAGGAGCATGTGACATCCTAAGGAGAGAAAGGAGAGGTAGAGATGTTGTGGCACACAACACATAATGAGATATATTTTGTGGTATATTTTCATGCATGCGAGGGACAACACATAAGAACCACAACACCAGGAATTTGACAAAGACAAAGAAATCAAGAGAGATAGGGGGATCTGAGAATTCAAGGTTGGATTTGTTCATAGATACAAATATATATAATATTTTGTATGAATGAATGGTCATCAAACCCCAAAGTTATCAAATCATGAAGAAGAGCACATGAAGACAAAATAAAAATAAAATTTGAGTCAACAGGGAAGAAGGTCTAAATGTCCCCAATGCTTTGCGTTGTCCCCAATATCGAAAATAAATTTTACAACATATAGAAGAATGATGATACACATAGAAGAAGTGCATGAAAAAATTTCCATGCCTGTATCCAAGCACCTACAAGGGTAGTAAGGGTCCTCCAGATAGGATCACAAACATAAAAATACAAGCACAGGGGAACACAAACACACAAACAAACACAAAAAAATATATGCTACAAAAAAAGAAGAGACACCACCCTAGTCCTCATCAACCAACAGGTCATCTTCCTCCCAATCTAGATCATTGTAGGGGGAGGGCGGATGGGCCTGCAAGGGAGAGATAGCAAGGGAGGTACCCTCTAACTTTCTTGCAACAAGGGACAAGCAAGAAGGCCCCTAAGGGACTTCTTCACTTAGCTCTTGTGAGGAAAAAGTCATCGACCTTGCAAAGATCAAAGACAAAGTTGGGATATCATCCACTGAATTAAACATGCACTCCACGAGAGTGCCATGTGTCAATTGGGTGGTAGAGGAAGGAGGCGCTTGAGAGCAACTGCCAACCTCATCGAGCGGGGAAGTGACAAACTCTGGGGATGTAGGGGCCACCTCCATCATGAGGATGACACATGCCAAAATATAACCAACTTCCAAAGAAGGTGAGCCCTTCTTCCGACCTCCACTCACAGTGAGGTTGTCCTCCAACTTGTGCTTCAATGGAGGATGTGGAATCCCCACAGAAGAAGTGGAAGTCGAGGAGGAAGAGGACAAAGCTGCAACAAACACCATTGTTGTGTTCAACATGTCTATGGGCTAAGATAACAAAGGGATGTTCAGGAGGGACATCAGGAGAGGGTGCTTCATGGAGGGAGTGATGAAAACCTACACCCTTTTGGGGTGAGGATCAATTAAGCTTGTTGGGGGAGTTGGAAGTAGAAAAAAGGCAATTGGAACTGAGGTAGGCACAACAAAGGAAGATAGAATAGGAAAAAAGGATTCAAAAATAAGGGCCACTGGCTCCCCCTTTGTCTTCTGCAAGGTGGCATGTTTGGTGGCTAGAGCCTTTTGCCTGCACTTCCGCTCACGTGCAATCCGATTACTTCAACTATAGGCACTAAAATATGCAACCTAAGAAGAGATCAGAGGTTGTTGCTTAGTCATAGGAATATTCTTTGCAACCACTTCTAATGGAAGGGTAGTCTCCTAGATAGGAGCAGGAGGAGGAAGCATAGTGGAAAAAGCAACCACAAAAAGAGAAAAAAATAAGGTGCCTCGATGACAAGCCTCTTCCCATTCTCTACCTAAGGCGCAGGTAGAGGAACAGTAGGAGGTCATGGAGGATGAGACACAGGAGAATCCCCACAAGGACCTTTCCCCTTTCCATAGACAATGGGCCTAGGAACCATGGGAAAAACAAGAAGCTTGAAGACTTGACACTTCTCTTTTCTCCATGCGAGCACCATCGCACTTCCCATGCGAGGCATGGGAGCGGGAACAGAAGGTGCCACAGTAGGGCGAGAAGTAGAAGCAAAAGTAGGTGACATAGAAAGAGAAGGCCCTTGAGTGCAAGCAAACTTCCCCTTCCCCTTTTGCTAGGTAAAATAAGTAGATTGTTGTTACGCAATCATGGAAGCCTTCACAAAGATCGCATAAGGAGGCATCGGATAACTAGCCTTCGATGTTGAGCCCCCGATCTTATACTTGATATAAGCCTTATATAACAAATCTCCCCTAGGAGGGAGAGTTTTGACTAGGGAAGTCTGTAAGTGATATAGTGTGAAACCCCCATGTTACACTAGCGGTTTATAGCCACTGTCATGCACTATGTGCACAAAACCTTAATGAGGGAATTTTAAACATTTATGAACCGCAAAGGTGACACCATTCATAGAGGCCAACCAAGGGATACCTAGCCTAACCTAGAAAAATTCAGACTCTAGAATGATAACGAATGAAGCATCAATAGCCTTGGGTCCTACCAAGAATTATAAAGAAATAGAGCCCAAAGGGACAATAGAGAGTCCATCATGCATACGGAGGGTAGTCTCTAACTCTTTGTACCTCTCCTTGTGTAAGTTTTTTATAAATAGAGTCTCCTCCATTATCACATTAACTCAACTTGTTGAATCAACTAAGATGTCAGTTATGACATTTCCATTGATCTAGGTGGGAATGTATAAAGGGGAGAGCTCCTTATTAAGAGGCTCATCATGTGAGGTAAATTTTATGTCAATTTTAACACTTGTATTTGTTAGGAGGAGTGATACGCGTGAACAAAACCATGTTCACGTAGATGGAACTAACTCCGATGATGTAGGAGATTATACTAGCAAACAATGACCTACCTAGATTTTGTTTCTAAATATCCAAGAGTCCTTCTACCTACATATCTAGGGGTCGTAGACTAGGTCACAAAGTTATACGCTTTGTGACACAAATCTACAACACACCTAGGACATGAGAGAAAGATTCACCAATACCAAGAAAAAAACAAGGAGTTCATGCCAGGTTCACCCTTAATAAGAAAAGGGGGTTCATCACCCCCGCGGCTCTAGGTCATGGGAGAGCCCCAAGGAATGAACTAACCTAAAATATCTTAGGTTATTTGACAAGTTGAGTGAGAGACTGAGAAGGAAGGGAAAATAGTGCACTATTTCCCTTCTACTAAAAATAGGTGTATCCAGAACCAGGTGAGTCGGCCACAAAGGTTTCAAACTGTAGACTAGAAAACTCATTGTATTAGGATGGTAGCATGGGAACCAGACTCTAGCATGGTGCATTAGCATCTTATGGATGCACTTGCATCTTGTACGGATATGGTTCTAGTAAACACACAAAAAACATAAAGGGCCTACTTATGACCTGATTGACAGAGTTTTATAGTTTGACAGAGAAAATATAGGAAAAATAAGTACAATAAGAAGATACTTAAAACTATTCTAATGCGAAAATGACAAAGAAAGAGAAGGAAAATATATCACTCCACCCACACTTTGATTCTTCATCTTTAACTCCAAAAGGATAAACCAACACCTGCACACACAGAAATAGGAAAAATATTGGGCTGCATTTCGAGGTCTGCCTCAGTCAGACCCCCATTTTGGTGTTCCCACCTCCATGAACAGCTAGATATGCAATGAGATAGAGAAATCAATAAAGAAAAGAAAGGAAATACACTATCAAATAGAGTGCAAAGAAAACCTAAATGCTACTCTATAAGACAAAATGATGCAAAATAAAATAATAAGAGCAATAACCTTTCCTCCTACTAGCACTCAAGGTCGGGAGGAGAAGATGACACCACGCCAAGAGAATGCATCTTCATCAACTTGTAAATATGTTGGAGTTGCAACAAGAGTATACTATAGAATCCAAATAGAGAGCAAAGAAAAGCAAGAATCACCAAGAAGAGAGCAAGAGTGAGCTTGAGAGAGTGAGAGAGTGAAAGAATGATCAAGAAGTTGCAAGAATTAGCATGAAGGCATGTGAGAATGAATGAAGGAATGAAAGGATTGAGTTTTAATTGCTAAAATGGAGGTAAAATTTCATTTTTCATGGATCAAGGGTCGAAAGAAGATGTTACCTTCGCAGCCAATCAAAGATGTAACGGTTCTGCAGATTCCAGGGGCAGGAATCATGTTAGCATGTAAGTGCAGCGCAAGGACGTCTGCATGGCGCACACACATCCCCGACAAAAAATCCTCCACCAACACAAAAAGAAAAGGCCATGCAGAAGGAATAGGTTGACGGTGACAGGATTTGCATCATTGAACTTATAGTTTCTAAAGTAAGGATAAAATAAATGGGTAATTTGCGTAGGGTGCAAATTTGTGCCATTACACAAGCATTCAAGTCTATTGATGAAATTTATGGGAATGAAGTATTGTAAGAAGAGGTAACACATCATCCTAAGTTTGAATATTTTCATTTTGAAGATACCATTGTACAGGCTCTATCTCCTTCTCTTTCTTGTTATCTTGTTGAGTCATTATGTGAAGTATATAACAATGGAGAACAAACAAAAATATAAGATAAAGTGATGGTTGAATTTGATAAAGTTGGTGATGATTTATTCTTCCATGATGTTTGCACTATAAGTTAGTATTTATAGGTTTCAAATGATCATTTCTCTTATGGTGGAGATGCTTGCTTTAGCCCTCTGGAAATTATAAAGAAAGAAACTTGTGTAGATAACTCTCAAGAGGCCTCTCTATCTCATAGCTTTCATGTGGGATGTCTCATTCAAGGATTAATTTCTTCTTACTCATAAAATGGCAAGACTAATGTGATTCAATAGGTTTCAAAGTTATGCAATACAAAGTGGCTATTTGGACATAACATTTTATTCAATGGGTTTTTGCATGACATTATCTTCAATTGTCTCACCATGGTAGTGGCAAGCTAGCAATTGGGTCTACAGATGCTTCTCATTCACCACCCATTATTTTGCACAGGGTTTTGTTTCTCTCAAGTTGTTAATGGTTTTTCATGATCACTTTAGAAAATTTTAAGGTAGGATTCCCTACCTTGTATATAGGTTAAGTAGGAGCTTTTGTCTTATCCTTTTTGTTTTGGTCTTCATTCTTTTGATAATGTGTCTCATTTTTTGTTTGTGTTGATTTCTCTCCACCAATCATTCTCTATTACTTTCTTGACTTTGTATCCCAATGGACTTAAAGCACTAATCCTTACCAAAGATTCTATGTTCCTACTACATCTACAAAGTCCTTGTTCCCAATCAAAGCCAATTTTTAGTCCCATCTATGAGTACACCCAATTTGAGTTTCAAAGTTTTATTTAAACAAGTTAGGACTTTATCTTGGTTCTTAAAGCATTTGAGAAACCTTGAGTCAAAGTTTCAATGAGGTTAGAAAACCTTCATCAGACTATCATAAGGTTGTCACAACCTTGTCAAAGCCTCAAAGTTAAAAGGTATTCGAAGGTTTTCAATAATTTCCCATGGTTTTGAAAGTGGCTTTGGGGTTTGAAGGAGGTTTTGAAACCCCTCCTTTTCGTAGATAACTAAACGGGAAAAAAATACAAAGGTGCATGAAGTGTTCTGAAATGTCATGATCATAGTGGTATATGCAAGAAAGGATAATGGAGGATGCTCATAAACTATTCAATGTGATGTATGTGAGAAATGGTGTTTCATGGACTACAATGGTTAATAGATATGCTTGTGATGAAAGAGTAAAAATTGTATAGAAATTGTTTGATAAAATGCCAAAAACGAGGTGTGGTTTCCTATGACACAATGACTATAGAAATATGTGCAAATGTAAATAGAAAGTGTAAATTAAAACTCTACAATAGTCTTTTCTAGCATACTCCATGCCTTTGTCAATAGCGAGTTTGGGAATGTGTTGATATCCATCAAAACTTAATCAAAATGGGGCTTTTGTTAGATATTACAATTGGTAATGCCCTAGCAATAATTTTTAGGATGAAATTGTTAGTGTAAATAGAGTCATTATCATACCTAGTTAGCTAATCACCTTTCTAGGATGGACCTATTCACACCTAGCTTAAGTTTATTTTTCTTTTGTCTCACTTCATATGGTCGATACATGTGTCCTCATGCCTTGAGACACCTATTGAAACTTGCTCACACACTTGTCAAGTGAGCTCACAAGTGTCTCATCTTTAGAGGGGTAGTCATATTTTCACTCCTACCTTCTCACCTCTTCATCTTTGCCTATATAAGCAAGGCTTGGTCATTAAATTATACACTCCTTATTTTATATTAATAGACATACTATTGTGTTCATAGTTTCACTTATGGAAGTTATCAAATTCAAACTCTCTAATCTTGGCATTCCCCAACATAGTATCAGAGCCATGAGAGCGCGTTCCTTCCCACATCGAGGTGACTCTTGCACATATACCTATTAACAAAGCATTATAGGGCCAAAAAGACATTTTTATTGTGTCTAGAAGGCTCGAGAAACAAAAAAAAATACCTTTCATTTTGTCAATTTCAATAATTTTTTATTTTTATAATTTTTTGGGCCATTGTACCTATTTTTGAAAAAGTAAAAAAATCAAAAATAAAATTAGTAGAGGGCCAAATCTACCTTATACCATCTACTTGTTAGAGTAGGTTTGTATTATGCAAACATTTTGGCCATTTCGACCTATTATACAAAAAAAGTCAGCCTGTTTGACCAATTTGTAGGCATTTCTACCCTCGTTGTAGCCAATTTTGGCCTATCGTCTTGTATGGTCAGATTTTTGTGATTCTTGTCTCTAAGGTCCATGGCAAGAGTAAAAGCACAAATTTGTGTCACACTTTCAACTAACTTATCAACAAAATTGAATTTAAGTATTTCTAACTAAAAATCAATTTTGGTCAAACATATGATCTAGTAAGATTCATTCTAGCTAAGTTAGATACTTCCACAACTTTTTCAACAAAAATTGTTGGAAAAAAATATATGGAGCACCACTTTGAGTCCAATTTACCAAAAAATAAAATTATTTGAAAAACATAAAGTTTCAATAACTCCTACTAATGTAAATAACTTTCTTTTTTTAAATATAAAAATACCCTTTTGTAGATCCATAAGTGTAGTTTTCAAAAAAATATTTATTTTAATAGTTTAATTATTATTTATATTTTATTTTTTATTTTTACTAAAAGTAGGTTATCAACACAAAATATTAGGTTCATTACCATGCCAAGGAAAAATATTAAAACAAATTGAAAAAAATTGAAAAAATATGATGCACTAGATAAAAGAATCTATTTCAAGATGGTATAAAAAAAATTCCATTTTAGATAAATATTTAATATGAAAGTTGGCATCCCATGGAAACAACTGTTTTTTATTCATGTACATTTTAATAATTATTTAAAAATATATATTTATCAAAATTGGAAAAAAGTATATCCATGCACTAAAGTTTCAAGTTATTAATACACACAAAAAATTTGAAAGAAAATAAAAATTTACTATAAAAAGTTTGACGTCCCATGCAACTTCATTTTTTCAGCATTTATCAGCAAATAAATTATAGTGTTAATTTATTAAAAACTAGTTTAAAATTATTTTTTTATTTTTATTTTAAAATACAAACATAAAATATACTAAAAAAATCATATTTTACTAGTTTACATCATTTCAAAATTCAAAACATATATGCCACTTTTTGGAAATTCAAGTTTAAAAGTTGGATTAGTGTTGGTTGTTTCCTTTATAAAGTGTGACACAACTTTGTGCTTTTACACACAAATATTTTATACCTATTTGTAGGTTTCTCCATGTAGGCAGAGGTCAACCTACAAGCCATTTTTTTTTGTTGGTAGGTGTCACCTTTCATGTTTTGTGAGTTCGATCTCCACACAGCCTCAATGATCAGCATAGACCATCCATCTTTGGCGCAAGACATAGAGGAATTTTTTTGGTTTCCATAACCTTTCACAAGGCTTAGCCATAGCATCCTCAATACCTTGTGCATCCTACACAACATTGGAAACCTCGTAAACTCGTGGCCTCCATATCATAACAAGGTCTATCTCCACGCCTCTTTTCTCTACACCCACTCCAATAACTTGTGTGTATCAATTGTGGGTTGGTTTATTCGATTAAAATTTGAGATCTTGTGCTATTCCATGGGTTGTGCATCTCCAACGAACTCCATATTGTTTGTAGCCTCCATCAAGCGCCACAATATATGGCTTTCCCTCAACCACTCCTCTTTCTCTAAAAGGCTCAATCTGCATTTTTAAAAAAAAACTTTTTTAGTTATTGTGTGGCCTCCTTCCTGCTATAGGCATTCCTTTTTCCAAAGACTCCTGAACATTCTATGAATACACTGCAAAGCCTAAAATCCACATGGCATCACCTTGTGCATCATCAATTGGCAGCTCAATTTGTCTTTTGTTGCATAGGAGGTTTGTTTTCCAAGTGGCATTCGTCAAGGGCAGGTTGAATTATTTTATTTTGCTTCTTTCATACTCAATCAGATAAATTTCTCCATGCATTGACCCCTTCACCATTAACATCTCGAAGTGGTGGCTTCACTCAACCTCCAGCTATAGAATAGCCATTTGATTATCACTACCACTCGGGCGACCTCTCCTCCACGAAGTCTCCACAAGGAAGCGGTCAACCCCCATAATGCCCATTAATTAAGGCATTGTTGCATTATAATTGCTTTAAGCAACTATCTTTTTCCATTAAAAAAAAAATTTATTAACATTTAATGTTACAGTTAGTTGACGATATGGGTAACTTTTAAGCTTGTAAAGGGGGGATTTTTTTCATTTTTGCATAACTTACAAATGGGGGGGTGTTTTATCAAGTGTGAATAGTCATTGAAAATTTGGTTCATGCATCGAAATTTTAGTGTCGAGAATTTTTTGATTTGTTGTTGTTTAATACATTTTTTAACCTCTAAAATCATATTTGTAAACAAATTTCGATGAGGCGTAACTTTCACCCTGATTATCAAAATTTTGCAAAGGTTTTTTTGATTTCTATAAGAACTTCACAAGGAATATGATTTGCATGAAATATTAAGATTTGGTTAGCTCATTTTGGAAAAATATTCATGAGTTATAAATAAAATATTTTGGCATCTAATCTTCATAGCTTGTAAAATTTTCTTGCACATTGTTCTAGGGGGATACAATCAACACTAACAATTTTTGGGGGTCTCTATATCAAGGTAGGAAATATAGGTGTTTCTACTTTTCAATTTTTTGGTTCACGTGATCATGTCTCTCAAAATGAATCCCTTCCATTTGAGTATTCTTCATAATCCTCCTAGTAAATGGAAAACGAAATGTGGATATTGTGGTCGGTGGGGTTGGGACCAACCTATATGACTTGGGACTGACCATATATTCCTTTGGTGCCTAAGGTGGTTAGGATGCCTTGGTTGGTTGGTTCCACCCCAACCCCACCATTCGTAGCAGCCCCAACCCCACCTAAGGTGGGTATGGTCGGTCCCAACCCCACTGGCCATATATTCCTTTGGGCAAGTATGGTCAATGGGATTGGGGCTTTGGTCGGTAGGGTAAGGATAATCTGGATAGTCCCAACCCCACCGACCATATATTCCTTAGTGGTAGACCCCACTTACCAAGGCTTCACCCACCACCCTAAAGGAGTATATGGGTGGTGGTGGAGCCTCGGTCAGTGGGGTTGGTGCCTTAGGATGGTGGGGTCAACCTCAGGTGGGTGGATATAGTTAGTAGGTGGGAGGGAATTATAGGAAAGGAAAAGGCATACAAAAAAAGAATGTCAATTTTGTTGAATTGAGGAAATGGAGAAAATTATTATTGGTCATGGTATATTACCTTACCTAATCCTCTAGTTCCACAACATGCAGGAACATCATCCAATCTCACTTAGACATCTTGTGAGATACCATCATTTGGGGACAAACAATGTAGTCTAAGGACTTGCATTGATATCTCATCTCCCATATCACTTGTTGCTACATTTGAATTTGGTGTTGACTCATTCATGAGTTCCAACAATTATTTGTATTAGGTTATTGCTAACGTCATTCTAGATATAACACATTGGGGTGCATATTCACCAAACATCATATCTTTGTTTGTGGAATCCCACCTTGTAGATTTTGATGACAATTTTAAGGAAATTTGTCTTCTATTTGATGTTAGCTTCAACGAAGTTGCATCACCATTACCATCTTTAGATATTTGTCTTATCTCACCTATATTGGCCTTTATCATGACAAATTTTTCAAACTTTTATGAGTTGACCTATCCAACTCAATTATCATATTCTACAACAATACTAGATTCACATCAGTCCAAACATAACCATACATCCATTGTCCTTATTCCAAAATTTTCTATGGTACCTAATCCATCATATCAACATCCATCACACATCAACATTGGATTGGAGATCTTTGAGCATTATTCAAAGGTATTATTGGCATCATTATGGTCTTTGGATCATGTGCATCTTTCAAAGGCATTAACCTTACTTCATACATATTCCTATTTGGAATGAGAAGTCATTGTGTCACCAAAAAGTGTAGTATTTGACACTTTTTCACTCATTTTGGCCTTTTCCCTTGGATTTTGGCCTTGTTTTTCCTTGGTCTAGTCTTGAATGCTTGCAAATCAACAACAATCTAAAGGTGTTTTACAAAGGTGTTGTGAAGTGTTGTAACACATCTTCCCACTTTATAAGACCCTTTCAACACAATTCACCTAAACAACCCCCTTTTACCCCTTTCCAAGCCTTGTGTCAAGGTGTTGTAAAGTGTTGTAATGAATTTTCACACTTTCCTAGGCTTATCATCACTAATTTAACCATTTTCTTATGTTAATTTGTCCCCTTAATGTACTCTTAGGCCCAACTTAAGTTTGTTTCGAGAGGCAAGCCTAATAAACATTATTTAACACCTTTTTATTCTTGACCACCACTTGAATTTGTCGAAGTGGACTAGGTCGCCACCTTGGGTGACCTAGTCCCTTTTGGTTTAAAATTAAAAATTAAAATAATTTATTAGCTTGATTTTGCCTCCAAAACCCTAGTGTCGGCCTATCATGTGACATTTTTAGGAAATTAGGGCATATCTTGTATAAATAAGGGTTTTTATCTTCATTTTGCCTCTCTTTCTCTCTTATTCTCTCTCCTAAGCTCACTTTTGTATCTCTTCACAAGCACTCTTGCACTCAAGCTTCCCAAGCAAGCAATCAAGCAAAAGGCATCTCAAGAAACCTCCATTGGAGTTGGTTCTTGCATGTTGCAGACTTCAACAATAAAGGATTTGGTAAGTGTTTTTATTGATTTCATCATTCAAGCATCCTTTCCTTTCATTGTTTCTCATTTGGGTTTGAGTTACCATCAAAGGGGTTTGACTTAGGCAAACCCCTATTCCCTAACCCAACATTCTATTTGTCTTTGCATGTGTTTTGTAGGTTGTACTCAGATTTGGCAAGGTTCAAAGTGTTGGGAAAGGTACAATCATTCCATTCAAGTCAACTCAAGAAACCAAACCCTAGGAGGAGCAAAAGGACAAGTTGCAGGTCATTTTATGGAGATTCGGACATGGGCTACTGTAGAAAAGGAAAGTACAAGTGGGGACCCATAGAATTAGACCTCCAGGCTTCTAAAAGTACCAGGAGGACTAGGTCGCCATCATTGGCGACCTTGTCCTTGTACCGGGCCTGAAAAAGGGTTTTTGTATTTCTGGGTACCCTTTTCCTTGAAACCCTGTCCAACAGAATTTCTCGATAGAAGGACTAGGTCACCCAACTTGGTGTAAGTGTCCCTCTGCTGATTTTAGGTGAATTCCAGAACATTCTGGGGCTTGTCATCTACAAATCTCCATTTCCAAGTGCACCATCTCTGTGTTTTCCAATTTACTTGCAGATTGCATACAATTATGGCATATAGTTTAGCTTGCATTTAGTTTACATTTGCTTTCATTTCCACTTCATAGTTAGATTAGTTTCATTTCATTTCCAGCATTCAACCACACTTTTCACACACAACACAACCCTAATCATCCCATCCTTCCTTTGAATGCAACTGCCAAAATAAGCATATCACAAAGTGGAAAGAGTTTCATTCCTACACCAGGAGCTCCTAGGTGAAAAACCATAGGGGGCTAGTAAAGGGAATCCTCTTTCCCTTGTTAGAATATCCATTTTTGGTGGTTCATTTTGGTGAACCCGACTATAGACCACTTGTTAACTTTCTGATTTTGGATTTCATCTTAGGAAATAGCTTGCATTGCATTAAAAAATTTACATTGTTTGCATACTAGGGTTTATAAGAAAAGTGCATTAGTGAAAGCTCATGTTAGATTGCACTTTTCATTACATTTTTCATTAAGAAAATACAAAAAAAAATTGTATTTCCATTCTTTGTCTGCATCAAAAAATCATAAATAGCATAAAAAACTAGTTAAAACATCTAAAAATTGTCAAAAATAGCACTACTAGGACTAATTCACCACACTGGGTGACCTAGTCCTCTTGCAGCATTCACTCTATAATTTCTGGCAATTTTAAAGCATTTTCTGCATTTCAATTCTCTAGTTTTGCATTTATGTTTTTGTTCCAGAATTTTAATTACAAGCAGTTTAGTCTCTTTTGTTTACATTGCATTAGTCTCCACCCCACCCTTAGGAAACTTTGTATGAGCATTTGGTTTTCTCTTGCTGATACCATAGTGAGATGAAGCTCTAGACTCATGGCATCTAATGACAACACTATTGTTGTAGATCTTGGGATCTCGCAGGCTTCTACTCCTAGTATCGACTATGGTACACTAGGCTTAAAGACCATCCTTAGCAACTCTTTGCACATAGGATACACACATGATGACAAAAAAATTGATGACCTCCCAAATGATAAGATATTCCATATTCATGTTGATGTGGCTAACCTTCAACATGAACTAAACCTTGAGAACATATCTAGCACCTCCATCCCTGCCATAGAGAACCTTCATCGCCTGCTTGACCGAGATGATGATCTAGGTGTTATGAAGAAGATCGAATAAATATACCAAAAATATGCCTCTTCCACACCTTGGGTATCTCACTCACCCACCCCTATTATTGGCCAAGGAGGACCTTCCACTCCTCCCCCCTCAACCATAGCTTCCATCCCCACTTATGCATCTCCTAGTGTGACAAAAACCGTGCAACCGATTAGTAATGTGGTACCTTCCCTCAACATTCCTACTAGTGTTCCTACTTCCCTTGTGGCCTCACATCCCTTCACCTCTTCGACCATCCATACTATTAACATCCCTTCCACTTCCCCTTCCACCACCTTCACCCCGTCACCACTTTCCCTTCCACCTCATACCACTTACACCGATCCCCTTATCACACAGCTTTTTCACACCGTCACCTCCATACAACAACAAATCTCCACTATCAACCAGATTCAACATGGTTCACCTACCCACTACGTTCGTAGCAATCCATTATCCCTAGATATCCTACGCACCCCCTTGCCATATGGAATAGAAATTCCTATATTTGAGAAGTACGGAGGGAAGGGTGGCCCTTCTAATCATGTTAATGCCTATACTGCCTTATGTAGTGACTTTTCTCTTGATGATAAGTTTCTAGCTAAACTGTTTCCTAGGACCCTCAAAGATGTTGCCTTAGACTGGTTTTCCTCCTTACCCAACAATTCCATTAGCTCCTTCAATGAATTGGTGGATGCCTTCATCAACCACTTCCAAGTCCACATGATCCCTAAGAACACCTTGGCCAATCTCATGAGATGCAAGCAAGACACTAACGAGAAGATAACCGACTTTATCTCTCGTTATTAGGCACTTTATTCCTTAATCGATGTCAAGATACCTGACACACATCTAAAAAATATGTTCACTAAAAACCTATTAACAGCTCTCCAAGACAAGCTCACCCTCATGAAGTTCCCTTCCTTCATGCACTTGTGCCAAGCTCTCTGTGATTATCACAATTCAAGTAGTAGTCGTGATACAAGATCCACTTCTAGTAGAGTTGAGAAGTTTGACGCTCCCACCCAACCTAACTCTCAACCATTCTGAAAACCAACCAAAGGTTTTTTACAATTTAACCCTCCATCCCAAACCCCTCCACCTACCAATAACCAAGTGGTCATTGTTTGATCCACTGTGCCCTTCACTTATGGAGATCCTAAATGCACCTTCATGCCTTTACCAGACACCCTTCATAATACCATGACTTAATTAGTCCAACAAAAAATGATATCCTTACCTCCTATCCATGCACTTGATCCTACTAAACCATTTCCTCCATCCTATAACTCCACTACTTACTGCTATTTTCATCGAAAGAACATACATGATACCGAACAATGCAAGCATCTCAAGCACCTTGTGAAAGACCTAATTGACTCAGGCCATCTATCTGTTGCTGGTACCAACGATAAAAGCAATAAGCCCATGGCACCCCCTAACCAAAACTTATAGATTTTCACCAACCCAATGCCTAGACACAATGTTTCCTTTGTCAAAGCTGGTGAAACTTCACAAACTAATGTTATCAATGTTGATACACAATATGCACATCCAGATCCTCTTTTGAATGCCACCCATGTCAACCCTATGGATGAGATGGTGGGTGCGATAAACATCATCCATCGTAAGGACCATACCAAAACATCTTATGATATTACTTTTACATTTCAAAATTTTCTCAAAAACCTTCCTGATGGTCCTCTCTACATAGCCGGTAGAATCTATGATAAGCTCAATAATGGGATACTCATTGAGCCCGCCTGTGGTGAGAACATGATCACCGAAGAGTTTTTGGTATTACATTACATTGCTCAAGATGTTTATAATAGACCGACTACATGGATCAAAACACATAATGGTTTCGCATGCCCTACGATTGGATAGATCGCACTCCCATTACATATAGGTCCTAAGAAATTGGATGTGACATTCTCTATCATCGCACAATCGAACCAATTGTGTTTGCGACTAGGCTACCCATGGCTTAGTTCAATGAAAGTGGTCCCATATATTATTCACAAATGTGTGAAGTTTCTTGTTGACAATGAAATATTCACTGTTCACCATAGTGGCTTCAATCCTCTATCTTCTAAAGGAAATTTTTCTTTGGAAGCCTTTTGGCCTGAGCCCATGGAACCTATCACCCCTAGACGAGATTTATTTTCATTGCCTATCAAAAGTTTAAAGCAAAGAAAATCTTTGAGCTTTCTCTCCACAACATACCCCTTCTACTTCAGAATCACCTATCCTTGATGAAGCTGTGTTGCCACCTGACTCTGACATGCCTAATCAACCCACACCAGAAACCTCCTCCACATCATCCAAGAGACCTAGGGATCATGATAGAAATTCTATCCTTCCCCCTCACATTAAAAAAATGTATAGAGCTAAGGAGAAAGTGGATGAACCATCTGCAGTTCCC
This sequence comes from Sequoiadendron giganteum, assembly GCA_007115665.2. Lineage (NCBI taxonomy): Eukaryota > Viridiplantae > Streptophyta > Pinopsida > Cupressales > Cupressaceae > Sequoiadendron > Sequoiadendron giganteum. Next base: position 17,089,963 of record CM021110.1, on the reverse strand, counting down.
CCTGTTCCTCCCCTTAGGAATGATAAACAACCTATGGTGGATCAAACTGCTCCTTCCCTAATATCACTTGACAAAAGAACAAAAAGGAATAAAGAAGCTAGAGAATGTAGGCGTCATCGTTGTGCTCTTTCTCGCCAATCACATGATGAATCCAACATTGAAAACCATGATCCACCTTTACCTGAAATAGTGCTTGATGACCCTCCTCCCCCACCCCCACAACGTGATCCTATACCTCCCTCACCACCCCTCCTGCATGCTACCACTAATATTTTCATTAGACCTACTATTGTCATCAACTTAGATGATGATGATGATGAGAATTCTAGGATAGATGAAGAGGCACACCACACCTTGAATTCATTATTTGCCTCTTCCATGAGCATACATGACAATTCTCCTAGGACAAGCGTTGACATTGACGTTAGTTCAGCATGTGCCTTACTAGTATTTTCTTTTCTTTTTGCATTTATGTGCCATGTTTTCTCATATTTTCATGTTTGGTGTTCCCCCTCTTTGTGACATTCTTTTATATGTATCTCCCTTCTTCTATATGTCATGCATTCCTTTTCGCTTTTGGCTTTCCCTTTTTCATTCCATTTAGGGATGATACGAGGCAATGAGACCGTAATGTCTCCTTCATGTTCACCCAAATGGACCCCTCTTTTCCTTTTCCTTTTGTTATTTTTTCCTTCATTTGGGGATGATGCAAGGCATTGAGACCACAATGTCTCCTTCATGTTGACCCAAATGGACCCCTCTTGTCCTTTTTTTTGTTTTATTTTTTCCTTCCATTTGAGGATGATGCAAGGCATTGAGACCGCAATGTATCCTTCATGTTGACTCAAAACAAGGTTCTTTTTCGTTTGCCTTTTCCTTTTTGCTTTTGTTGTCCTTTTGGGGATGATGCAAAGCGTCGAGACATCCTATGTCTCTTCCATGTTGACCCAAATTGACTCTTTCTTTTTATTTGCTTTCACTCTCTTCGTGTATTCTTCCAATTCTATGTATTTGGGGGAATGATGATAGTTCTACACTCTCTAAATAAACATTGCAACCAAGAACATACTAACCCCAAATCCATAGATCCCTTCTGTGTTTTGTGTTTTTCATTTTGGGGTCAACCCCTTTCCCTTTCTTTTTCTTCTTCCTTTACATGACGCAACCTTTCTTGGACACCTATCACTTGACATAGGGATTTTCAAGTAGGCTTGTTGGCCTCCTACAATGATTTTAACAACTAAGCCCGTGTAGCTGTGATTCAGAAATGGGACATCTAACCTGAATAGCCATTTCAATCATCATGAAGGTGCATTTAAATTGTCAACCTAGGGACGTAAACTTGAAATGGGTCAGCACTGTATGTGCACTAGGAATCCAAAGCAACCATATATATCTTACAGCTAAGAAAAACACAATGTTGAAAGTAAATTACTTGGAATAAAATAACATAAATTTTGAACATCACCAAACAACTAGATTAAACTGAAATGCATGAAGAAAATGAAGATCTGAGCGAACAAATAGGAAACTAATTTGTCTACTTTGGCTATAGGAATAGTCACAGAATGTAATTCCAGTGGTTGCAGGAATAGTCAATGCTATATTCTTAACTAATTATTGAATAGAAAATAGCAACTAAACTAAACTAAGGTACAGGATGGAATACTCACCAAGTGGGGCCCCTTGGATAAGTATCCCCTAAAACTAAGATAGACTCAAATGCATGAACTTATAACTTCATTTTATTCAGAAGAAAAACATGAGTACAATCATCATAGTTGTCTTGCTGAAAAACTCAAGAGTGTGATTACATAAATTAAGCAATCTTCTAACCGAGAGCCAAAAAGAACATCAAATCCCTTATTTATTCAACCACCTAGCAAGGTGGTCAACTCCAGCAAACACAGAGGATGCCACATTAGGGAAAGCATGGAAAAGAGTAGGGGCAGCTACGCATGCGCAGAACCTATCAGGCACGATCACCTTAACTCGAATCTAGCACAACAGCACTGCCAACGCATGCTCAGCAACATTTAAGACCATAACAAGGTGGTTACAATATGATGCATGAGGAATCTCCAGCTACCAAGAGTCTTCAATGACCACCTTGTTGATCGATATAGCACAAGTCCATCTAGCAGGATCTTCCTGAATTATAGGTCTCAAATCATTTGCATGACAATGTTAGCATGCACAACAACTACATATCCATTATCATCTTAAAGCAACATTCATTAATCACATGCAAAGTTATAAAAAACAGTCCACATATCATATCGATATCATTTGAAAGCTTATGAAAATAAACTCATGTCCAAGGTCTAAGGTTTCAAGAAAATATTATGAAAAATAAACTCTCAAGCATCAAAGTCTTATGTAACTATAGGAAATGGACAACAATCCTATGAATAATTAAGCCATAAACTAGACTCATCATTTCCCCACCAACCTAACGTCTTGTTGGTCCTCCAGCAAAGGAAGAATTAAGCTTTTGTTTGATCAATGCCCTTAAGTTGGCAACTGCAAGTTGTCCCGCATCTGTTTTTGTTGTATCTGAGTTAGGATCCCAATAGAATCTTTGTTGCCTTTCCAGCCTACTCCATCTTTTCCTTTCATCAACAATGTCATACCTGTAAAACTTGTAGTTTGGCACTGGCCACAATAGAATAGGAGGCTGAAAAATTAGTGGAAGCCATAATTTCCCTTTTGTTCTTCCGAATTGAATATACTTATCAATTATTTTGAGTGTTGCAGCATAGTTGTGCATGGAATGAGTCTCTTCTTGCTTCAAATAATTAGATAGGGTATTCCATCTCTGTGAGAGGTATCCCATCATAGAGTCTCATGTGGTTCTTGCCATCTCTTCTTACTCTTTGTATGTTGCCTATCTCTCAGGCGGGATCCTGCAGCTATAGCTTGGCGGGTATAACATTTTGTGCCAATCCTTAAAAATATCTCTTGGATGTCTAGGCTTAGCCCTAATGGGCAAGGGAATGTTGGATTCAACTTTCCTATAAGTCTTGTACTACTTTCCCCAGCTTACTTCATTTTGTATCCAGGACATGAATGCCCATAATTGGACATCCCCAACATATAGCAGTGGATTCCAATCTTGATCTTTGGTTACAACAAAATTATGTAAATAAAATTCACACAACAGATTTTTCATCTTAGGGGGAGCAATCTGAAAAGCATTGAAAAATTCAATAGGGGTTTTAATTGAGGGGTTCAAACCTGAAACAATCTTTGCAGACTTGAAATAAAGATGTTTTTCTTTCAAATACAGGGCATATACCCTCAAAGGAGCTCTGTATTCCAATATTTGTGGCACTAAAAGTGTCATGCCATCCACCTTCTTCTTTAAAACAACAATTTATGCACTCTTATCTTCAATTTCCTCATTTTTTTGTTCAATTTCCTTCTTTAGCCTCCATTTTTCTACTTTCCATTCTTCTTCTCTTCTTTGTATTTCCTTCCATAAATTTAAAATTACTATGTTCATTGAGAAATCAAAGGGCCTATGTACTCCTACTATTATTTTACCTGGAACTTGTGCTTTCCCTTGGTGGGGTACTATCTGCGGGCTTCATCTTGCTCAACCAATTCTGGCTGCAGGGGTTCCAGGCCTTGTTCTTCCATTTCAATCTGCAGGGCCTATTATTCTTGTTCTTGCTCATGTTGCATGAACTCTTGTTGTAGGATTTTTTGATTTCCTTCACATGCCTGGCTTTCAACTTGCTTTGCAATATCCACAAGATCAACCAATGTTAAATTTGTTGCTTCTTCGAACACATCCTTTTCCTTTTCATTTGCATGATCTATTGGAGCTTTTGTATCCTCCTATGGTAGATTTCTAAGTTTAGGGCTTCCCTTGGGAGATACCCTAATGGTTGGCCTAGCTGACTTTGATTTTCTGGGAGGGTTTCTTCATTTTTCCTTTGTTGTAGGAAGAACAATGTCAACTTTCCGTTTCTTGGAGCTTGGCACTTCCTTTTCTATCATTTTCTTTTTATCTTTTCTTTCTTTTAGTTTTGCCTTCCTCTTCTGTGCCCTAATTTTCATTAATGTGTCAAGAGGGACATCATCATTAGAGTCAAGAGAGGAACCCTCATTATCAGAATGCTTTGCCTCAGATGAACTAATTTCAATAGCTTGTGTGACTGCAGGAGGGTTTCCACTAGGGCTCACATCAGAAGTTGAGGTACCAGAAGTGGTCCCAACATTGCTCCTTCTCCTCCCAACCCTATGAGGTTGAGGCAAAACCCTAGGTTGCAAATTCTTAGGTCTAAATTGATCTATTCTCAAAAATTCTTCCCAAGAAATATTGGACACATCATGCAGAGATTTTTCAACTAATAATTGAATTAGGCAATGGTGGGAAATGGAATTGTCCCTACCTTTCTGAGTTTTTGTTTCCATGATCGAAAGAAGGTGATACAACACGCTGGGCACATTCATTCTCCTTCCGTGCCTCATGTGGTTGAGGAGCTTAAAATGCACAAAATATAAATTTGACTGGCGACCTTCGCAAGTGATATACTTGACAACATAGACCACAACCTACTTCCAAATCTCAGGCAAAGAAGTCCTCTTTGCTCCTTGCTTGTCTATGCTCAATGGAGGATCATTAGGTTCTATGAATTCGGCCCTAGCTGACCTGGCGTCTCTGGCTGCAGGGTAATTTTCACCATCAGCAGGTAACCCCGTAACTTCTACAATTCTTTCCTTCGTAGTTGTGACTTCCAGCCCTTTTATTGTGTCCCTTCCTTCAGACAATGTCTGGGCGAATTTTAATGTAATACCTTCATCAAAACATCCATCTTTAGGAAATAGTGTATCCATCCACAATTTCTAAACTCAACTAGGCAAGGTGCATCCTGTAATAAAACATCATGAACTATGGGTTCATTTCGAATCAACCCACCTCCCATTGTCTACAATCAAACAGTTACTCTACAAAGATTTTCTTCCTGTAATTCTTGTCTGGAAACCAAAATTTTCCTTCCTGCAACTCTATTGAATTTCCAATGTTGGTGTCGTTTGAATTTTACCTTTTGTTTTAGGATTATGACAGGGACAATAAAGGAAATATAGGAGTAATAAATGCAGACTATGATTAAGGAAAATGGTGGCTAAGGATTTGCATTTCGCACATACAAGTCATCATTTCAGAATGCAAATTGCCTTAATCACTTAAATCTTGCTGACATGAATATGTACGGACAGACATGTTGACATGGCATTGACACATTCCCCCCAACCTAAATTTTCACATGTTTCCTCACATGTGAGGTGAAAGGATGATTTGACAGGGGCAGGAAATGATGACATGCTATGGTGAATGTCCGTATTAATTTACAGCAATTAAATAAATGCACTAGAAGATAATTAAGATATAACAATTAATGTGCATATATCTGAATTCATGGAAGATTTATTGCAAAGATCATGGAGAAAGTACCGGTCGTTTTTAAGAAATTTGTTGAGCAATTAATGAAAGTAGAGTGGAATGGGGTGGAGTGAAATGAACTGAAGTGAAATGATGGTGGTGAGGTGAAAGAGAGAGAAAGGTGGAATGAATGGGCAGATGGGTGAAGAAGTGGACCCCCAAAAAGTGGGAATCTTTATTATCAGAAGTGACATACCTTAATCAGCTGGAAGAAGGAACACAAGGTCCACTTCCTTCGGTTGTAGGAAGTTTGGGTGTTGCACGCTGAGTGAATTGTTGCAAGAACTCCTCCTTAGAATTTGGCTTGTGATAAAATCTCAGGTGATGACCATTCACCAGTAGCTTAAACCTGACAGAGTCAATGGTAGTAAGTTGAACAACTCCATTGGAAAATACTTCAGCCACCTCATAAGGTCTAAGCCATCTTGTCTACAATTTTCCTGCGTTATCTTAATATCTTGAGTCATAGAGCAGTGCCCAAACTCTAGGCTGAAACTTCTTATCCTTGATGAATTTATCATGCCACCTTATTCATTGATTCTACACTACCTATGTGTGATGCAAGCCTGCCTTCCTCATCTCATCCAAAGCATTCAGCTGCATGATTCTATCTCTATGTGCTTCAGAAATATCCATTCCCAATTCTACTACAATTTTGATAATCTTATGTTCAAATTCAATGGGCATCATGGTTGACTTTCCATATAGCAACTCAAATGGAGTGAGTTATGTAGTTGTTTTCCATGTGGTTTTGTAAGCCCAAATAGCTTCTGGTAACCTGCTTTCCCAATCTTTTTATGGATAGCCATTTTTTTGGTCATAATGGCTTCAATTTCTCTGTTAGTCACCTCAACTTGGCCATTGGCCTGGGGGTGATAAGGAGTAGACTTCATGTGCCTAATGTTGTACTCATTGACCAGTGTTGTAACAAGGGTTGAAGTGAATTGAGTCCCTTGATCAGTGACTATTTCTCTTTGAACTCCATCTCTTGTGAAAATTTCCTCATATAGAAATTTGGCAACCTTATTTTCTCGTGCATGCTTCATGGCTTTAACTTCTACCCATTTAGTTACATAATCAGTGCATACTAAAATATAGGATTTACCTTTTGATGGAGGATCAATGGGTCCTACAAAATCCAGTCCCCACTAATCAAATGGATTGATTACTACCTGAGGACAAAGTGGCATTTCATTAGATTTTATTGGCCGGCCTATCCTTTGGCATCTGTCACACTTCCTTGTATATCTCTCTGCATCATTGTGAAGTTTTGGCCAGTAATATCATGTATTCAAAATCTTCATTGTTTTCCTCTTGGCTGCAAAATGTCCTCCACAAGGTTCATTGTGACATGTATATAGAATATCAAATTTTTTATCTTCTCTCACACATCTCCTCATGACCTGGTTAGGTCTAGTGTAGAACAAACATCCAGCAATCCATGAGAAAGGAAAATATTTTTTAATGAGCACTCTCCTCTCTTTTGGAGAGAAGTGAAAAGGGACTCTCCATATGACTGGAAAGTTAGCTATGTCAGTATACCAGGGTGTCTGCACACTAATGGAAAATAAGTGTTCATCAGGAAAAGAACCATCTATGACTTGGTTGTCTTCTAATGTGGTCATCCTTGAAATAAAATCTGCAACAACATTGGCTTTCCCTGGTTTATCCACAATGGTTATGTCAAACTCTTGCATCAACAGTAACCATCTTGCTATCCTTCCCGAAATCAAAGGCTTATTCATGAGGTATCTAATGGTTGCATGATCGATGTGCACAAAGATTTGGTAGCCGGTTATGTAATGTTTGAATTTTTTTAAAGCATAGATCACTGCTAACATTTCTTTTTATGTCACTATATAGTTGAATTTAGCTCCTTGCAATTTTTTGCTGACAAAGTAAATGGTGTTTTCAATAGCTCCTTCTTTTTGTCCTAGGACTGCTCCTATAGCATAGTCTGATGCATCGGTATGGATGTGAAAATGAAACTCCCAATTAGGTCCCTTGAGCACAGGAGCATGAGTCAAAGTTTCTTTCAAGTCAGAAAATGCCTTGTCATAGCCTTTTGTCCATTGGAACTCAAGAGCTTTAGTTAGGAGATTATACAATGGTGTTGCCATTTTGTTGAAGTCCTTGATGAACCTCCTATAATAACTTGCATATCCTAAGAAACTCCTGACATCTTTTTGTTTTGCAGGAATAGGTAGATTGGTAATTACCTCAATCTTTGCAGGATCTACTTGAATTCCTTTGTGAGAGATGTAGTGGCCAAGAACTACACCTTCCTGCATCATCATGAAGCACTTTTCACTATTTAAAGATAAATTGTGATCTGCACATCTCTGTAGGACTCTTTTAAGATTTTACAGAGCTTCATTGAAATCAGCACCATAAGTAGTGTAATCATCCATATAAATCTCCATGCAATCATGAGAAATTTCTAAAAATATGCTAATCACTACCCTCTAAAAATTTGTTGGTGCATTGCATAAGCCAAATGGAAGTACTTAGTAGGCATAGGTTCCCCATGGAATAGTAAAGGTGGTCTTCTCCTGGTCCTCTAGTGCAATTTGGATCTGGTTATAGCCACTAAATCCATCAAGAAAATAAAAGTATTGATTTCCTGCAAGTGAGTCCAAAACTTGATCTATGAATGGCAAGGAAAAATGGTCTTTTTTGGTGGTAGAGTTAAGTTCCATCTAATTAATACAAACTCTCCACTTCCCTCTTTTTTTGGGCACAATCACCAATGGGGACACCCACTGGCTATCCGAAATGGGGTAGATAAATCCAGCATCAAGAAATTTTTGTAGTTCTCCTTATACAATTTCTCTCAATGTTGGGTTAATTCTTCTTTGTGGTTATCTTACTGGTGTACAATCATCTCTTCTACATATCCTATGAGTGCAAAGTTTAGGATCCAATCCCTTCATATCATGATAATCCCATGAAAATGTATTTTGGTGGGCCCTTAGCAAGTTTTCTAATGACAATTATTGTTCTTCACTCAATTTACTGTTGATATTCAGATATTTCCCTTCTAACACTTGCACTTGTGTAGTTAACTCACCCATATCTACTTCACTAATGATTGGTACCTTGAGTTCATGTGGCAGTAATATGTGGAACATACCTGTTGTTGCAGGAAATTTGACTGCAAGAAAGGCGTCTCCAAGAAGAATGACTGCAAGAAGAGTGGTTGCAAGATGAGTGGTTGTAGGAAGAGTGTGTAGGAGTGTCTTCACTGTATCGGCAGAATCAGAGGATGATGTTTCCTCTACCTCATAATGGTTTTGAATTATGTTAGATAGTACCTCATCTTCATCTTGAAGCTACAAGAAAGGACCTCTGCCTAACATCATAAGTTGTGCCATAGAATTAATTTTCTCGACCTCTTCACCAACATGTGTCCATACTGAATCATCCTTAACATGGGATGGCTGAGCAGGAGGGTAGATAACAAGAATTTTGGTTCTCTTCCCATCTAAAATGGTCATGTCTCTTGTCTGGAATCCAATATAAGCATTTGTTGTTGCTAACCATGGTCTTCCAAGAATAATGGGGTGCCTGCATAATGTGGCTTTGGGAGAAAGAATCATAAAATTTGTTGGGTACTCCCAAGAGTCTAGAGATACCACTAGAACTTCCACTATACCATAAAGCTTATCAATAGAATTTTCAACAAGTTGCAGGATAGTAGGAGTAGGTCTCATTGCAATATTTAGTTGTTGCAGGATGTACTTGGTCATAACATTTATTATTGCTCCCAAACCAATCAGAGCATTCTTTATTTGCATCCCATTTATAAAAACTTCTACCATAGGACTCCTTGTGTCATTGTACTTGGGGATAGTCACTTTCCCAAGCATGATGTTAGCGAGTTGTCCCACCACATGAACTGTAGAGGGGTCTTTCTTCTTCCTATCTAGATTCTTAAGGTATGCTTCCTTGATTGCTTTTTCATATGTGGGAACATCTTTGATGGCCTGAAATAGAGGTATTTAGATACATATATGCTTCATCTGATCTAAAATGTCAAAAGTTGTGTCCTCCTTTTCTTCTTTTTGCTTCACAATTTCCAACCTCTGGGGAAATGGTGGTTCAGGATCAGTTTGCTTGGCTGGGACTGGTTTAGGATTTTTAGGTGCACTATAGGGACATTTGGAGGCTCCTCCTCTTCCATAGGAAGCTCAGTGATAATAGGTGTGGAAGGATTTGGTAAAGTGGTTCCTAAATGCAAACAGATGTCACTTACACTCACAGCATGTGCAGAGAATTTATTTGGATCAGCAGAGTATATTGGTTGTTGTTATGGTTTATTATTTGGGTTAGGTGTGGGCTACGCTAGTAGTTGAGTAGGTTTAGGCACATTTGAACTTGGATTGGAAGGAGGAGGCATTATAGCAAGTTGTTGGGGATGAGAAGGTGGTTGCATGTAATTGGTTGTCTGGCTTGGCCATTGTTGTCCTCCCCTCCATTGAGATGTTTACTACCAATTTCCTGGGAGTGGCTACCAATTTCCTTGAAACTGTTGCCAATTCCCCTAAGGTTGTTGCCATTGGGGTGGAGATTTTTGGTGATTGGACCAAGAATTTGGAGGGTTATTCCAAATTTGTGGTGGATATCCTCCATAATTGGATGGATATGGGGGTTGCCATTGATGACTAGATGAATAAGAATTGAAATATGGCCTAGCAAAAAATAGTGGATCTGGTGGCATACCCTATTTTGGAGCCCATGGCCTCCTTTGTGCAACATAGTAGACTTGATCATCATCACCCTGGATTGGTTTGAACTCGGGTGCCATCTGCTTGTTGTCAATATTGGCTATCATCTTGCATTTGCAATCCTTCTTCTTTTGTCTACAATGAGGGCAATATTTTGCCAACATTACCTCTGCCTCCCCTTGTTTCTTCTTGGCCTGAAGTGAATCCAACTGAGTAGATAGATTGTTTATGATGTCTTTCTTGAAATCTGCTAGTAAGTGAGTAATCTCCATCCTTGAAACTCCACTGGTAGATGACTTACCCATAGAAGATTGGTAAGCTCTCCCTTTCTTTGAGGCTTCCCTAGAATAATTCTGACATATTTTCTTGATATCTTCCCAAGGAACTTGGGTGATATCTCCTCCTCCTATCAGGTCCAAAGCATCAGTGCAGTTGTCATTAATTCCTCTTAAGAAAATCAGCTTATGTGATTCTTCATTGAGTGTATGGTATGGAGATTTTTGTAGACAAAATAGAAACCTCGAAATAAAATCTTCCAAGCTCTCATCTTCCTTTTGTTGCATCCTGAAAATGTCATCTCCTCTCATGTCACTGCCCCTGCAATACTCTTTGTATTTATCAAGGAATTTTGTCTTCATATCCTCCCAAGTCTCCATAGTATCTCTACCTAGCCTCATGAACCATCTTAATGCAGCTTCTTTCAAGGTGGAAAGGAATAGATTAAGCCTATGGGCATCAGTGGTATAGTCATAACTTCTGTAGAGGCTATCAAACTCAAACAAGAATGTATCGGGATCTTCTGTGACAAGCCCATAGAACTTAGGAAGAACTAAAGTAGGGATATTTTTTAGGTTGTCTACTTCATTCTGATGAGAAATGGGGAAAGGAAAAGCTGGTTGGTTAGCTTTGTTAGGTCTATTTCTATTTGCATCACCCATTCCTACTTGATGAAATTCCAAATCAAAGGGTTCTTCAACCGGATTTTGATCTTCAAGGGAATCTTCAGAGCTGGTCAGATCAGGAAATGTATCAGTAAAGGGGTATGGGTCTTCTTCTTCTCTATTTCTGGATAGATTCTTGTACTCAATTAACTGGAATGGATCAGGATTGTTAGGAAGGAATCTCCCATGAGCATCTCTCCTCCTCTCTCTATGCATGCAGTCTCAATGCAATATCAGACAACTCACACAAAAAAATGGCAAAAGAATAGGGGGAACATTACTTCTAACAAGGAGTATACTAAGAACAACTCCAGAAATGCTACAGCAAGAAAAACTATCAATGACTCCAAAGAACTACCTAGTTTGACACCATCCCCAGCAACGGCACCAAAAAATTTTTACTCCTACAATGATTTTAACAACTAATCGCTTGCAGCTAGGTAAGTGCACCAATCTGTGACACAATTTTGGCTCTTAAGATGCCACTTTTTTTTTCTGAAATCAGTAAAATCTGATTTGCACGAGAAAATGAAGATAGTTACGCTCAAAATTTTAAGATGCAACAACAACAAAAGTTGAAGTGCTCCGAGTCTAGTTTCTAAGCTACTATTTTTTAAAAAAATTCATGAAGATTAAGGGTCTCAAAAAGGGGGGGGGCCAAAATAGGTCCTGATTTTATCAAAAAAAATGGCATAGCACCTGAGGGCTCCCCCCTTTTTGATTAACTTTTTTTTAGAATTTCAAAAATCCCAACAGCAAGAAATTAGCTAACACCATATAGTTTATCCTCATTCTTTCAGATAATATTTTTAATGAATATATAATATTTTATGAATTTTCAAAGTGGACACATCCTAAAAAGCTGAAATTTGAGCGTGCTCCCCCCTAAATTTTTTGAAAACTAATCAAAAATTGATTTTATTTTTTTCAACATGTGTAGAATGTAGTCTAGTTTCAAAAAATGTAATTTGTTTCACATTTCGATGAACGAGTAAAAATATATCCTAAAACTAGCACATGTTGGTTTTTGACAAAAAACGGAGGCATTTACAAAAGGAGTCATGGATCAAAACCTTAACTAAATCAAAATGAAAAAAGAATTATATATTTAGATAGCTAAGACAGACGTTAACACTATCATGTTTTTCTTTATATAGTTACATTGAAATACGTGCAAATGAGATGGGGTGCACAGACGAAAATATGAGGAAATTTGGCAAATTATGTCAATTAACACGTCCAAAGTAGGTCATTTGGCGAGCGCCAAATTTGGCGTGCACCAAATGTGATGTGTCATTTGGCGCTCACCAAATTACTTGCTTTGCACAAAACTTGAATTTCCCCTCTCTTAGGTCGACAACTTTGATAATGCTTAGAGTGTACAGTTTATGATCACAGATGGATAGTTGAGGTTTTACCTTTCATATGCTCTCTAACCCGTTACCCTAATTGGATAACTCTTTATCCCTCTGAAGTCTCTCTCTCAGGTCTCACTCCCTCCCACATGACCTCGACTACTCTCTCAATCCAATCCCCTCTCTCAGGTCTCTTTCCCTCCCACATAGGTACCCAAATAAATTTATCTCACTCCAACCCCCTTTCTTACTCTCCCTCTCTCTCTCCCTCTCTTAGGTTGTCATCTTTCTCTCTTTGTCTCTCTCTATCAAGTCTCTCCCTCCTACACCCTCTCCCTCTCTTAGGTCTATCACTCCCTATATCTCTCTCCCATTCCCTTTCTCTCACTCACTCTAACTCTCTCCCTCTCTCTCTCACTCTCTCTAGGTATCTCCATCCCCCCTCTCTCTCTCCCACTCCCTCTCTCTCACTCCTTCTATCTCTCTCCCTCTATCTCTCTCCCACTCTCTCCCAGTGTGTCTCTCTCCCTCTCTCTCAAGTCTCTCCCTCCCACCCCCTCTCCCTCTCTCTCTCAAGTATCTTCGTCCTACCCCCTCTCCCTCTCTCTCTTTTTCAAGTATCCCCCTCCTACCCCCTCTCCCTCTCATAGTCACTCCCTCTATCTCTCTTCCACTCCCTCCCTCCTATCTCCTCCCTCTACCTCTCCATCTCTCTGAGTATCTCCCTCCCACCACCTCTCCCTCTCTCTCAAGTCCCTCTCTCTCTCACGCCCTCTATCTCTCTCCCTCTCCCTCTCTCTCAAGTCCCTCCCTCCCACCCCCTCTCCCTCCCTCCCTCTCTCTGAAGTCTCTCCCTTCTACCCCCTCTCCCTCTGTCAGGTCTCTCTTTGTATCTCTCACTCACTCCCTCTATCTCTCTCCCTCTCTCTCTCTCCCTCTCTCTCAGGTATCTCCCTCTCACCCCCTCACACTCTCTCTCTCTCCCTCTCTCTTAGGTATCTCCCTGCACCCCCCTCTCTCTCACTCCCTCCATCTCTCTCCAATCCCTCTATCTCGAGTACTCCCTCTCCCCTGAGTACTCCTCTCCCTTCCACCCCCTCTCCATCTCTCAATTCTCTCTCTCTCACTTCTTGTATCTCTCCCATCCCTCTATCCCCCACTACATCCCTCTCCTACTCTCTTAGGTCTCTCCTTCCCACCCCCTCTCTCCCACTTTGTCTCCCTCTCCTTCTCTCTCAGGTCTCCCTCCCCCCCCCTCTCCCTCCCTCTCTCTCACTCTCTCTTTGTCTCTCCCTCTCTCTCCCT